>PYUH01000238.1:725095-761316 GCA_016808085.1 Suaeda aralocaspica | reverse complement strand
AAAAAAAAAAAAAAAAAAAAACAGATAGGAAACACCCATGCTACAAGCACATGGAAGAATTTTAACTTGAATAAGTATGCTTGTATTTCCGTATAACAGAAACAACAACAGCAGCAAATAATAACAGCTCTATGTGTAGTGAAGAGCCATTTAGTTCCGATCCTTAGGGACTCACCCGTGGCGATTGTACCTGCTTTACCTAAAATTACTGATAAAATGAAGACATAATTTGTACCGTGATAAATGATAAATAGTGACACAAGATTATTGTTGTACTCGTACATTCTCAGTACGGACAATGGAATAAAATTGGAATGTCAACTTTAGTGATACATAACGTGGCTCCGGAGATTTGCAACGCTGGCTTAAATGCATCTATATGCTGTACTGTCGTATCAAAGTTTCTTAAAAATGCAGGGAATATATTATATATAGCACATATTGATGTCATGATGTGTAGTGCTAAGAAACAATGAAGTTGGATGATATTGATGATGATCATAACGGCCATAATTTCTTTGTTCTAATGAACGCGGACATATTGCTCAGTTAGTGTTAATTCTGATTTCTGGTACACTAAATGCTGAACCTATAGTTTTGATATATATATATATATTATTATTTAGAAATTTTTTGATGTAATTAGCAAAATTTAATATCAATCCTGATGAGAAAAGAAATAGCAACGTGATTATGAAATCTGGCTGAATAATATGTCAAAAGGATAATGATTTTATTCTTGAGCCTTAACCATCAACTTAAACTTTTATTGAGTTGGTCTTCTATCATGGTATATATTAGCGCCAACATGACACAATAGTCTGTTAAGGAAATTGCTCTTGAAAACACAAAATGACAATAAATTGAGAACCTTCGAGGCGTGTACTCACTTTCCTAAAAACTATATTTCACCCCTATCACAAGAGCATGGGTTTCATGAAATAAGTTTTTGAGATACAACGAAGAAATCTTCTTTGGTGATGCTCTAATCAACAAAGAACAATTAATAACAAGTATGTAACTAAAAAGTTTTATAATGTGAAAATGATGATGAACTTTTTGAAGAAACTAACTCTTCAATCTTTGATTATGAGAAAATTCTGAAGTTCTTAACTTCTTTTTCACCATCCAACACATATATAACATATATGTTATAAGCATGAAGAGATACAAGCAAAATAACCACCGTTGAAGCAACGGATAAAGCCAAAAAACCATTTCTGAAGCCTCTATGCGCCCGCATAAATATTTTATGCGCCCGCATTTTATTAAAATTCTGTCTTTTGAGGCTTCTGGAGGTCTGATGCGGGCGCACAAAAGTCTTATGCGCCCGCATCAGCGGGGACTTTTGCTCTTCTTTTGTGAAATACAACTCTTGCATGCTATACTTTTCTTTGATTATTTAACTCACCTTTTCCATGTAAATAATCAAAGATTAAACTTGGATTTATCATACATATACTCTAAATCATTCAACATTCCTCNGTCACGGGTTCCAGCCCCAACGCATCAACTATCAGCTTAGGCTTTTGGTTGAAGGAGACCTCTAATATGGTATCAGAGCTAACGTGATATAAAGGTCACGAATTCGAATCTCATCCACCCCTCCTTACAATATTCATATGCCTCAACCATCAGAAGTGTTTGCAAATTATTCCACAGCTCTTTTAATCCTGTTTTCTTGTTGCTGCAGCGTGCAACTATTATCCTACGATAATTATCTTGATGAAGCTGCAGCCTGTAACTATGATAAACTAACTACATCCTACAAAAGTTAATTATCAAATGGCTATATTGTTAATATAGATCCACATGTAAGATATTAGAACTAAACTTCAACATGTCTGAGATTTATAAACAAACTACGTACTGGCCTTAGCAAGGCGTATATCTAACAAGAAACCAAAACAAAACTTCAACGTGTCTGAGATATATCGTTTCAGAATAGGATCTTATAAACCAGTCCAATATTACTTTACTGCAAGCACCAAATCTCTTTGTAAGTCTGTAACAGGAATACAGGATCATATGGAGCTGTACAGTGTGCAATGCAAGAGATAATTTTATTATATATATGATATGATACTCGGCATGCATACAATAAAACTTTTGGTAATAAATTTTTATAAGCATGCTGCATCATTTGTGGCACAATATGCATCTTATAGAATTCTAGTCCTCAATGGCCTGAGTTCGTCTCTGAAAGTATAAAGGCTTGTAGTACAACCTACACTCGATAAATTGTAAAGGCGCTTTATTCTATTCAAAACTCAAGTAACAACTTCTGGCAAACTAACGTTACCAGTACGGTGTTGAGACAGTTGTACTTCCATGGAAAATAGGCCTTACACTACTATTTCAGCCTTGAATTAATACATAGCTAAAACAAAAACTGCTGTCATAAGCCTCAGAATTACAGCAAATAAGTGATATGATTAACTACTGGCCTTTGTTCCAAACCCATATGGCTCGGGCATCAATCAGCTTTTGCACAAGTTCTCCTCGAATTTGAAGGCCAATAACATCGTTTGACCCACCAATTAAGTGTCCTGCAATAAATACGGCTGGAACACTAGGGGTCTGCCCCATTATCTGATCAAGAGCATTTGCAACTTCTTGTTCATTTGGTAATTGATTCAACTCATATACTACAGGATTTGCACCATAGCTCATAAAGAGCTGCACCATCGAATGACTCACAGCATCTGCATTATTCTTGCTGAAAATTACAACTGGTTTTTCTTCCACAAGTGGCCTTAAGGTATCCATTATCACAGTTATTACAGTAATAGTAAAATTTAGAGGAAAGTAAAAGAGACTACTTTCTCTCTTTCTGTTATGAGTGTTTGCCAGGTTAGTTAATGAAGCAAACTTGGACAAGTATTTATATAGCCTGCAGAAAGCGTGTTGTATTTCACTATCAAATTACTGAAAATTCGAGGGATATTGTTTGTGTCTGTGAAACTATGAAGTTATAAAGGTGCTTTTTGCGATTGTGATATGGTTCCGCATAAATTCTGTTGACAGATATATATCAAGTCATGTCAAAAGTTATAATCTACATTGCTAAAATGAGAAAAACCTGAGAAAATTGCATGAAACAAAACTTCTCTTATACGGTTAAACATCGATCAGTATAATCTATTTGACAGGTTGCATCAGATTATACAGACTTTTAGTAGCATCAATAGCATGTGCTTAATGTCATTTTGGAAGATCATGGAAGTATGGAACTTTTGTTAATGATCTATTGATCTCCATTTTAAATATGCCTTTAGTAAAAAGGATTATTTTCTCGTGGTAGGACTAGGATGTTCAAATCTACGAGAAACTAAATTAGTTAAAGCACAAAGAGGAAAACTTGTAAAAAACTTTGAAATTATGATTACTATCAATGTCAAATGGAAGGAAGGGAGTAGCAGAGGAACTTCTTGTTTACAAATGACCTGGTAGTCTAATATACTTATGCTAGGTTAATGCTTCATAGCCAATGTTTTGAATGAATTATGATCAACTCAGTGTTCGAAAATTGTGATTCAGTAGTCAGAAACTGTCACTCAGCAGATGAATTAAGATCAGCTCGGTGTTAGGAAATTATAATTCAGTAATCAGAACCTGTCACTCGACAGAGGAAAAGGCAGTCTATTTGGTGCTTCACCCCAGCTGAATTTTCCTGAAGCCGTAAAGAGGTGAGCAAAAGAATGTGCAATGTGTGATATCTATGAGCCAGAAACTGTGACTTCGCAAAAGCCTAATTTACATGAAATAATGGCTCTACAAGAAGTGAAAGGTCATCAATTTCATCACTAGATTCTATTTGATAATGTTGATCCGACAATAAGTTCGTTTTACCAAAAAAAGAAAACAGATTAGGATGAAATGAAATTATCTCAATCAGGAATATGTAAAGCAATGTGGGTGTGTACAAATGAGAAGTACGGATGTGGATGCTAAGTCGACCAGAGTCTAGTCATATTGTTAACTTCACGGTCTGTTCTTTATGCATATGGAAGTCTAAATTCTTCATTGATATTCGCAATTTGCAAAGCTGATCTAGGATAAAGATAAGCATATCAAAGTGGTAGAAAGAAAAATTCACTACTTACCTCATATTGTATGTGGTGACAGGAAGAGGGAATATATGACTAGCAGTGTGAGGGAGACTTTATATATACCTTTTTTAGCACAAAATTCTTATCCTTAGCAAACTAAAGGCTTTATGGCCTTCATTTAACAGAATTCCAAATCATTGATCAGATAGTACCGTCTGCACCTACAAAGGAGCTTCATGAGGGAAAAAAGCCTTTAACGGCTCCTCCTTTCCCTAAGAGATATTTTATCTTTAAGTTCCGATAACTCACCTGTGACAGCTGTTTCACAAAATAACTCAGATATCATTGTTGTCTTTCCAGTTTCACAGAAGCGATCTAGTTTGTTACCTGAACTAAACAACACTCCCTTTTTCGACGTACTTAACTGTTTTCAGCATGAGAGTTGCATAGTATGAAGTATGAACAGAAAAGGTAATTGAGATTCCAAAATGCAAACTATGCTTTGTGACAGGCCGAGCCACACTAAAATAAAAGTAATGTACAAGGTAATGCCTTCATTGGGTTGTGGTACACTTGTCCTTATATGGACTGGGCTATAGTCCACATACAATATCTGGCAACTCATTTGGAGAAGCAAAATCACTGTATCGTCGCTTTAATATAGATAACCTGTCATCAAAAATCAAAATACCTTGAGTACAAAAACAATCAGGCCATTACCTCTAAGGAATGATAAACCAATATCCGTATGTGGATCTTGGTGTCCAATATCATTTACTGTAGTGTTCGTCAATCATATCCCTACTACCGTTAATGATTTGAACACTACACTAAATGATATTACACTAAGATCCACTTACAAATATTGGTTTTCATTTCTCCTCAATTTTTTTCCTAGCTCTACATGTAAAAATCTGCTTCAAGTTGACATTGTTTACTTTACAAGTTAAAGACATGTACCATAGGGTCTGTTCTTCTGCTTAAAGGTTTCCTTTTGAAAGATGCAAGATCTTGTATAGAACAGTATCATTGATATATTTATGTGATACGTGTGAAAAATAGTTGATTGTCAATAGTCAAATTTAACACAGACTTGTAAAAATTCCAATGTTTAACCGAATGATCAGTCTTGAAGTGATTATACATTCAAGGAATTCCCATATAAAATGTAACCATATTGCTATTAAAGTTCTGCTGACACAAAACAGTCTGCATTCTATGTTTCATTTCCAAATTTAGAAGTATAGTTAAAAAAGATTAAAGGTTTCGTGCTACAGCTCTGACTGTTACCTATAGAGCATTACTACTTATGGGGATTTTTCCACTCGTGGCTTTTAAAATGTAAAAATGACTGTTGTAAGGGCTAGCATTTGCATCGAAACATCTGAAGGAGAAAAAGTTTGAAAGAGTTTGCATTCATGCCCAAGATTCTCTTCAAGATTATGGAAACAAGTAACAAAAGCAAGAAGTGCAAAAGGAGAAGAAGATAACAGTTGAAGGCGAATATGACAGGAAATCCATTAGATTCAATCCAGTGTCCTTTGTAATTTTGTAGTTCTCTGATTTCAGCTTTAGCGGGAACATGATGGTGAATGTTAGCTGATTATCTACACCAAGTTACTCTTATTAAGATCAAGGCATGCTAGCGCAAAGTTTAAGCCATCATCCACTCATCCTCAGTGCATCCCTATAAGGTCAGACACACAGTTATCACTTGATAGCTATCCAAAGGAAAAAAAAAACAAAAAAAAATCAAAGATAGTAGAATTTTCAATCATCCAAAGATGATAATTAATCAGCAAAAGAGCAACAGAAATCTGAAATGTACAAACAGGACAACTTCCAAGTTCCAACAGAATAAGTTGGACTAACCTTGGTTTTAAACAATTCTTTGATCTCAAAAGGTGCAGACACCGGGACATCCTCAAATTGAATGCCTAACAGATAACGTTTGAAGATTTATCAAACTCAATGATCGTCATCCCCATGTGTTGGCATCAAGCCTCTGAGAAAAGCAGTTTCATCCACATTCTTTCATGAGCTGCTTTAAAAGGTTCTATACTTCTTTCCTTTTCATAGAATGAACCAGCAAATACCAACTAGTCTAAATTCTGTGGTTACAAACAAATTAAGTGATGTTGACTTCATCCATTATCCATGTACAAAATATACTTCAGCAGCCACTAAATTATCAGAAAAATATATGCCCACCGATGAAAAATGACAATTGATAACTATAATCTTCTGCGGAACACAAGCCAAATTAAAGATTCTCATTTTGTAGGACGTTGTACATCTTATTAACTTCTAAAGTTATCTGTGAAGACTGTAAATATTTATTTTGAAGGCATTGAATTTAAATACTGCCCCGTTCAAGAAAAAAATGACAGAAGCAGAAGACAGGCTTCATTATCCTGCCTCGGAAAACAAAGAACACTTAATTTGATTATTGTACAAAATGTGAAAATGAAAAAGATGGGATGCCAAACTACTTGGACACAATAACACTTCATTAATCTTCAATATATCAGCTAAAATTTTGGTTTACTAGACATCATGATGTCACATGTATACTCACAAACTATATGTCATGATTTGAGAATTTTAACAATCACAACATTTAGTGCATCTCTTTCCCAGCCTTCTGGTCTACTGGAGACGAGGATGCAAATCAGGCGAGGATCAGAGCTGGTATGTGCTCAGTGAGAGTTGGGCCAGAAGCAAGCAGGGAGCAAGAATTTGGGTAATTGTACATAAACACAATAACTAATTCTCTGACAAACTCATGTGCTAGACAGGAGAACCAGATATGACACCAAAATGCAGGTTTAGAGTCCACCCTTCTAGATGCTTATTAGGTTGAAGTGCTGAAGCATGCGGCATGCCTCAGCACTTCAACCTAATAAGCATCTAGAAGGGTGGACTCTAAACCTGCATTACAATGTAAACTCCAAATAAGTAGCAGCATCCCTAAATGTAGCAGTGTATAAGATATGTACACCTTGACAGTACGACAAACTCCCTCTATCCCAGAGTCTTGCAGTCTTGCTTCATCTGAGACCATTGATTAAGAAAAAAATGTCAGCCTAGCTTACTATCTAAAGGAAGTCCTGTGAAAAGAAAACCATGATTCCAGAATCATTTCTTGAGTCTCGCCTTCCATGACAGACTAACTTCATACCTTCAATGTCCAGACTTTTGAACGATGGCATTTGACATTTGGCATTTGTTTAAGAATTGAAAGAAGGGTGAAGCTGTTAAAGGCTCTACCAATTGGATTTGTAATGAACTTATGGTAAATGTGATTCTTAGCTTCTTCAACCTATCTTTAATATGGTCTCCTTCTTTCAATGGTGTAGTTCAGTACATTTTATCATTGTTAGTTTTTGTACTAGGAATGCAGTTCCTGTTTAATTACAGCAGTTCTTTGTTCACAGTTTCAATCTTTCTGACAGGACAATGCATGGTGTAAGTATTTAGGTAAAAAGGATTCACTAAATTTAATATATAACTTGTTCTAAATTATATAGGGGAATATATACACGGTATGAATGAATAAGATCAGAAAAAAAAGCCAATATTAGGAGCCGCAGACTTCATGCATCGTGGTACGATAAAATGTGTGTAATGTCCGTGATCATCAAGAACAATTGGGTGTACTTAGATTGATATCATTATAATAACTGCTTACTGAACTATCCATTATAGTAAAACTAATAAGAAAAATGCAAGAGTATTTCTGACATAAAACCAACTCTTAATTATATATATGATAAAGTTTATCATCGGAAAACACTAATTTTCAATGATGATTGTGCTTACAAAAAGAAGGCACAGCAGAAGACACTTTATTAACCAATATCATAGCTATAGCATTAGTATGCTTTTCAAGTCCACGTCAAAATCGGACCTATAGTAGTTCTTATTCTACTTGTGACAAAACTGAAAGTTAGCTAATTTCTATTCCAAACCCAAATAGCTCCAGCATCCATGAGCATTTGTACCAGTCTGCCTTGCACCTGAAGGCTGATCACGTCATTAGGCCCACCTACAAAGTTTCCACCTATGAAAATGGATGGTACACTAGGTCTACGACCCATCATTTGCAAGACTCTATCAATTTCCCGTCCATTTGGCATTTGATCAATTTCATACACAGTGGGATTAGCACCAAAGCCGCTAATGAGCTGTCTCATCGAGTGGCTAACAGGACAGCCAGTCTTACTGAAAATAACAACTGGCCTCTCTTGCACTAAACCTCTAACAACATCCATTATCTGTGATTCTTTGAAGGAAATCGCTTTGTTTCAGTAAGAAGATGGAAATGCTGATCAAATGCAGCAAACTTATGACACTAGTTGGTGAAGGCTGAAGAGACTAGAGGTTTGTGATGAAAAAAAATGCTACAACACAGGTCTATTTATAAGCCTGTTATATCTGCATGCAAGAACTGATACTGTTACTAGGATAAGTTCCGGAAGTTTCAACCAAAAGGTAACATTCTTTTTTCTCTTTTTGATCCACAAACTTTCACCTAAAGTGACCTGTTACATCGTCGAAATTTTTCATATGCCGTAGCAAAACAAGGACATTTGTCCTGTTAAGTGATTTCTTTCAGAGACAAGAAAAATCCAAAGGCATCTATCAAAATTGACTTTGCAACACATAAAGATTGAAAAAGAATATTGAAGAGCCACTCTTTAGAAATTCACAAGGTCCTCTTTTACTTGATTTTCTCCTACATCTAATACTCGAGCAGGTACGAGTTCTCTTTTCAACAGACACGTGTAAGTGAATCGCAAAGACTTTAACTCCAATGAACTTCAAGAGCCAAAGACAATTAAGAATGCAGGAAATATGGGATTAAGAAAAAGTAAGCAAGTCTCCTACGTACTTCTGTTCTGCATTCGTCATTCTTAGCAAGATGCAGAGAACAGAACATATTGTGACTTTGTGTACCTTTCGTATGGTACGATTGGGAATCGATCCTACTAAGATATTTTCCCTTCAGAAAATTTATAGAAAGGAAAACAGTAAAATGCAAGAGAATTGTGTCTGACATGACCTAATTCTTGTCTGTTTTCATTTTCGCCATTGCATATCATTAACATTACTAAGATTCAATTCAATATCAAATCAGATTACATTCTGAGGCTGTGTACATTTCAGTACATTGTCCGGTAATCCTCATTCAAAAATTAACTCTTGATTATAGCTAGAGGAGGCACTTAAGTATAAAGTCATGCACGACGGACTTGCCTGGAGACACTGCTTTGTACCGAGTCACTTGCCTTCACCTCAGTACCTCACTCCTAGTGCACATTAAATTAAAAGACCTTGTGTGCCATGACTATCTTCATGTTTAAGATGACAAAACCAGCAGATAGTCAAGTAAAAAGGTTTCTGCTTTCCTATAATAACTAACAACACTTTGTAGTGTCCAAGTGTTAAGGCACATTAAATCTAAATATGGCTTTCAAAATAAAAAATTTATGAAGTATAGTCTAAGTACCAGCTAAAGGCTAAATACATAGCATCTTTTATCTGTTTATAGACAAAGGACAGAAGAGAAAACTTTTTGATGTAATGCAACAGAATATAGCAACTTCGGCTCCTCGCATAACATTAAGGGGATTAAATTTAAAAAATGACATAAGAAAGCATAACCCCTTTACCCATTTTTCTATCTTTCTGAGATATTCCATATTGTAGTGACATTGCCTTTTTGTAGTGGTCAATTTCCAGGAATATATGTCCCTAAATGCATTAAGTGACAGATGAAATTTTGCATTACCTTACTTAGCAATTATCATCTATGCTACTCGGACTCTGCTAGAAATATAGGATAGATACACATGTCTTAGTGCCAGACATGGATATTTCATGAAAATTTTGCATAATTATAGTTTAAAAAAGAATTGCTCAAGTGTCAAACCATACCAATTATCACTAACCAAGGGCCAAAGTGTCCCAAACAGATATTTGAGACTAAATGAAGAGTCCAATAACGTAGGCTATCATAATTTTATCCCTAAAGTTTGATTCGTTACAACATCTATATTGTTCTTGAAATTTCGGTTCTCACCTTTGGTGAAACCCTGTTTTTTCATGGAGATTTTGTTCATAGCTATGAGATTCATGACTATAGTCTATATCTTTTCAGTAAGCCAAAATTCCCAAGTTAAAATAAATCACGATCGCATTTTGAAAAATAAACATATCCAAATGCCATAATGATATTGTTACATTTGAATTTAACAGGTATGCTTCCTTAAATTGTTAATAGATGTTTTGAATCATCCATCACTTTTCCCCCCTTAGATGGTTGCATTTTATTATAGAAGTACATAGCCTTTTGTACTCAAAAGGCCAAAATTTTATGATAGGTTCATATTCTTCTGCCATACTGTATGGTCGTTAAAACAACATGATAGTATGCAAAAAGAATATGAATACATCTTTGTTCATTTTAATCACATACGACCAAATTCATAGGCATTATCAAAGTAGTTTTATTCATTAAATGACGATGAAAATTTTTAAATAAATTGTTTAGTGTACCAAAAAGTTTTACTCTTAAAATATGACAATAAGAAATATGCTATGTAAAATACGATTGATATCAATGTCAATGTCTTTCAAGTTCGGTATGAATTTTATTACGAATTCAATTTCAGGTTTGATCGCGGAGTTTTCGCCTCCACAAGTTGATTGTGTTTTATCATTCCTCTTTTAACTTGGCATTTTAAATAACAAAAGTGAGCTTGAGTCCACAATAACAATCATTATAGATTAGATTCCAACAAGATTTTGTTTGCTAATATATACTACGTAATTTGTAGCTATCTAAAATCCAAAGAATTTATTTTATCTAAAAGTCGATGCAATATTCCCACACCACTAGTTAGTACTTAGTACAAACATGACAATATTGTCCACAAAGACAGCTCATATGACTAAGGAAAATGCCCTAAGGCAGCTAAAAGGAGCTCTGAGTTAAAACCTAATGCACCTAATACTAATAATTAATAATTGTCACAAGTTAAAACAAGACTAAACTGAGAAGTCAATACTTGAACTTCGCATATGACTACTAATCACAAATATTAATGAAAGAATGGCTAATCTCCCAACTCCTAAGCCTTAACATATATAAGACATTTTCACTAATTCTAACCTAAGCAATGCTGGTTGGCAACCACAGATAGTTCAATACTTGCTCGCAAGTCACAACCCAGTCACCAATACAAAACCTACAGCGGCCACATGAACAAGAGCAGCGCAACTTACTATCTCATGTGGCCACAGCTTATTCTACGGAGTATCTCGCTTCTGAAATGATATTCAATAACACTACTATCTGACAGGGGTTAAAAGCACTTACTAGGTTGTGGTTAATTCTCAACTGAGCCTATTGCACGATTATAGAGTTGCGAGGATATGACCCATCTAGACAAAGGGAGCAATAAACATAATTAATCACTAGGTACTGACATAATTTGCAAAACATGCAATGAGAAATCTTGGGAATCAGAATGCATCTATAATTCCATTGATGATTCATAATGGTAATTCAACACGCATGAGTTTAACTACAAAGTTCAAAGTACATTTCTAAATTAACCACTCTCTAAATATCAAAATTGAGAATACAGAGAAAGTACAATAAAATTGGAAAAAATTAAAGAAATAGCTAAGTAGCTAACCTATTTCATTTCAGAACCACAGACTTTTAGTGCTTCCCAGGTTGTCGAGGTAAAAGGTATTGTTGTAGTATGATAGCTTCCCAACACTCACATGAGAGAACCCAGAAACTATCATCATATGTTTCTTCAAACAATGTGCCAAAGCATCAAGCTCCGATGGCTGCTATGACTCCACCTCTTAGCAAAGGGGTTTTAAAAAACCTACGGTGCCATTGAAAGCTGTCTTTCATATATATGTAAAAATACTAAAGGTATGGTTCTGCTAAAGCTACTAACAAGCTACAAAATATATATACAATCACAAATTAGACCTTTCAAAACATGTTATTGTCCTTGTCGAAGATTAGTTCTCTCCCATTCAAATAATCCTGAAGATGCTATTTCTTCAGGTGACAAAAACTCGTAATATGATGAATCCTTGCTCAACACTAGTGAGAATATGACCAGAAGTTTTCGACAAGCATGGCTTTCACCCAATTTCTCCAAATCAATGAGTTCAGTTACATGATCAGCCCGTGGATGGTAAAAAGACCTGCTCACAAGACAGAAGTCCACAAGTTTAGTTCGAACAAATTTTCAAAACCAAACAATCAACATATACAGAGAAACAAAAGCAGAAAAACAAAATATCGAAGAAAAAAGGTCAGTGTCATGAGATCAGACGCACGAGACGTTGAGACATATATCTTACCATCTCCAGGAAGGCTTAGCTTCCGGAGGATAATATATCTTCGACCAGAGAGACAACACAGAATTTTGCAGGCTGGTACCGGTAACATCGCCAGACAAATCACCTGCACAAACAAAAGTAATCCAGAACTCAACTGACGGAAACGCCACAGAAAAAATATATTAGTAGCTTCTGATCAAATTTTGATCAAAGAACAATTTGCTTAAAGATAGTTCATTTCATGTAGAGCAACAGTTTATTTTACTCTCAATTAAGAATGATATGCAGTTACCATAGTCAATATATTTATTTTAGTTGCAACTGCTGATACATACCATCAGTGGCAAATGGGCCATCAGCAAGGAGCAAAAGTGACAGTGCTGCAACCACAGAAGGCAGTACCCGACACTTCAAGCCAAGAAGCTGTTGAAGATGAAAAATTGTTGAAGCTAAGATTTTTTCAGAACTAGGCACAAGCTTGTGTTCCCCATCTTTGCTTTCTAGGTTTTCAATTAGTGATAGCAATGTTCCTTCAGTTGTCCCCCTCAAGACAAAACTGGGGTTGAAAGAACTACTGCTAAATAAAACCTTCTGTAGGATAACAGAAGCTACGAGCCAACGTAGAAGTGTTGAAGCCAGTGACTCTTCTTGAATGTTTTCCTCAACATTAATATACATGTGTGGAAAGCTTTGTGTCTTGTGCAATGCGTGTTGGGAATCTGACCGTAGAGCTGTTGAAACTGCCCACGTAAGGAAGCCAGAAAGCTCTTTCAAGTCCTTCAGGAAAAAGAAAAGCAGCAAGTTATTAGTGCATTAGCACCAAAATGTGCATCTAAAAGTCATCAATATTATAAGGTCAAAACTGTTGACGGTGAGAGAAACACAAATTATAACTAGTGAATAAGAAGAGAGGGGAAGGGAAGCCTTGTTCAAAGCACATCTAAAGGAGATGAGCTAAAGAAAGGCTCTCGCATGCAATGAAAATAATGGACAAAAGCCTAATGAAGTTCAGAATGCACATTTTTATATTTGTTTGGGCTATCACAACATGATCTTTCCACAAAAGAGTGGGGATGCAAACATGGGCACCATGCACTGGCACAATAAAGGTCCTTGACTCCTTGGCAGGCTGTAAACATCCAGTCCTGCCCCCCGACCAATACAAACATAAAGATAAAGGTGATTAGCAACATGCATACTCAGGCATTAAGAGAGTACCAAATTAGAAATAGCTGTTGGGGGTGCACACAAAAGTAAAACTTTCAGTCCATACTCGGCACAGTCACCAGATTTGCCATTGCCAAGTACATCAATAGCCTGATATAATTGATACAAACTCCGTACGGAAGGTGCTAGCAGTGGTTGGTACATGTTTCTTTCTTGTGACATCTTCAAGGCTGTCACAATTATTTGTAGAATTAAAATCGCCAATGACTTGGTCTCCAGTGGCAACTTTGAGCATCTAACAAACAGATTCAAAAGATGACTTAAGAGATCAGAAAGCTGCTCAATTGCATGCTTTTGCAACCACTCCATGGTGTTTCTGGATGAGATGGTCTCGTGCACTACCTACACAATGGATCGAAACAAAAAGGCAATCATCAGTACACATTCTCATTAGTAAGGCCAACAGCTACCACTATAACTAAGACATTACAGACCTTAGAGTGATTATATTACTCAATTCAAGTGCTCAGCATTCATTCATAGTGTTCCTTGAAATACCCTCAATTCCAAAACGACAAAGGCTAACAAGTAGCCACGTAAAGAGGTAGCATAGTTTTGATGAAAGCAAAAACGAAATCATAAGCAGTTTCTATCTAAAGTAATCCATAGTAAATTACTAAACTAGTAGAAGCTGTATAGAAAGCAAAAATAGAACGGAAGCATCACTCTGTTTTTAGCTTCTATTATTTAGAATATTCAGGTTAACATATCCGATTCAATTAAAAGAATTTCGATAAGAATCCAGCTCCAAAAATTCATATATAAATACTAATGACAATAAACTGTTCACTGGAAAAAAAAAAAAAGGTAAAAAGGACAACAATTACAGCCCCGTATCTGTTCAGAAACTAGCATAATTAAGGCCATCCCTTCTAACCTCAACCTTGGCTTATTATCTGATCTCCCTCCTCTTTTGCACGCATTGCAATAGGGACACCACCATTTCATTCAACCATTTTAAAATTGTCTAAAAATTTTCCAAAATCAGTAGAGTTCATTGCACAATGGTTCTGCACAAATATTATCTACAAATGGTTGTGGTATCACAAAGATATGAGCAACAATTGCCTATATAACATACTCCAATTCTTTTTATATATTTCAGACAGTATAATTCTATACTCAATTTCTGGTACTCAGCCAAACTAATGAATTATCGACTTCAAGCAAAATATTAACAACAGTAGAAGATAGGGCTGTCAAATACACTCGAGCTAAATCTTTGCCAATATCCACCCTTTGGCATCAGATGGACCCCTCCGGCATCCCGATAGAAAAAGGGCATGGCNTTGAAAGAACTACTGCTAAATAAAACCTTCTGTAGGATAACAGAAGCTACGAGCCAACGTAGAAGTGTTGAAGCCAGTGACTCTTCTTGAATGTTTTCCTCAACATTAATATACATGTGTGGAAAGCTTTGTGTCTTGTGCAATGCGTGTTGGGAATCTGACCGTAGAGCTGTTGAAACTGCCCACGTAAGGAAGCCAGAAAGCTCTTTCAAGTCCTTCAGGAAAAAGAAAAGCAGCAAGTTATTAGTGCATTAGCACCAAAATGTGCATCTAAAAGTCATCAATATTATAAGGTCAAAACTGTTGACGGTGAGAGAAACACAAATTATAACTAGTGAATAAGAAGAGAGGGGAAGGGAAGCCTTGTTCAAAGCACATCTAAAGGAGATGAGCTAAAGAAAGGCTCTCGCATGCAATGAAAATAATGGACAAAAGCCTAATGAAGTTCAGAATGCACATTTTTATATTTGTTTGGGCTATCACAACATGATCTTTCCACAAAAGAGTGGGGATGCAAACATGGGCACCATGCACTGGCACAATAAAGGTCCTTGACTCCTTGGCAGGCTGTAAACATCCAGTCCTGCCCCCCGACCAATACAAACATAAAGATAAAGGTGATTAGCAACATGCATACTCAGGCATTAAGAGAGTACCAAATTAGAAATAGCTGTTGGGGGTGCACACAAAAGTAAAACTTTCAGTCCATACTCGGCACAGTCACCAGATTTGCCATTGCCAAGTACATCAATAGCCTGATATAATTGATACAAACTCCGTACGGAAGGTGCTAGCAGTGGTTGGTACATGTTTCTTTCTTGTGACATCTTCAAGGCTGTCACAATTATTTGTAGAATTAAAATCGCCAATGACTTGGTCTCCAGTGGCAACTTTGAGCATCTAACAAACAGATTCAAAAGATGACTTAAGAGATCAGAAAGCTGCTCAATTGCATGCTTTTGCAACCACTCCATGGTGTTTCTGGATGAGATGGTCTCGTGCACTACCTACACAATGGATCGAAACAAAAAGGCAATCATCAGTACACATTCTCATTAGTAAGGCCAACAGCTACCACTATAACTAAGACATTACAGACCTTAGAGTGATTATATTACTCAATTCAAGTGCTCAGCATTCATTCATAGTGTTCCTTGAAATACCCTCAATTCCAAAACGACAAAGGCTAACAAGTAGCCACGTAAAGAGGTAGCATAGTTTTGATGAAAGCAAAAACGAAATCATAAGCAGTTTCTATCTAAAGTAATCCATAGTAAATTACTAAACTAGTAGAAGCTGTATAGAAAGCAAAAATAGAACGGAAGCATCACTCTGTTTTTAGCTTCTATTATTTAGAATATTCAGGTTAACATATCCGATTCAATTAAAAGAATTTCGATAAGAATCCAGCTCCAAAAATTCATATATAAATACTAATGACAATAAACTGTTCACTGGAAAAAAAAAAAAAGGTAAAAAGGACAACAATTACAGCCCCGTATCTGTTCAGAAACTAGCATAATTAAGGCCATCCCTTCTAACCTCAACCTTGGCTTATTATCTGATCTCCCTCCTCTTTTGCACGCATTGCAATAGGGACACCACCATTTCATTCAACCATTTTAAAATTGTCTAAAAATTTTCCAAAATCAGTAGAGTTCATTGCACAATGGTTCTGCACAAATATTATCTACAAATGGTTGTGGTATCACAAAGATATGAGCAACAATTGCCTATATAACATACTCCAATTCTTTTTATATATTTCAGACAGTATAATTCTATACTCAATTTCTGGTACTCAGCCAAACTAATGAATTATCGACTTCAAGCAAAATATTAACAACAGTAGAAGATAGGGCTGTCAAATACACTCGAGCTAAATCTTTGCCAATATCCACCCTTTGGCATCAGATGGACCCCTCCGGCATCCCGATAGAAAAAGGGCATGGCCATTCTTAAAACAACAACAACAACAAAGCCTTAGTCCAAAAATAATTTGGGGTCAACTTGACATGAATCAATGAGGAACAGCATAAGTGAGCTGCATAAATCCGCTCCCTCCATTCTTTTCTATCACACACCAATTTCTCCTCAAGCCCCAATAGCCATCAACAACCATTTCCATACAAGTTTGATTTATTCTTCCTTGACCTTTCACCTAGTCACCTTCCCATCCTTTAGCCACGCTTCTAGCCTCCTCAACAGTGTGTTACTCAGTCTATGTCTGACATGGCCAAACCACATTAGACAGTTTTCCATCATCTGATGTAATCCCTACCATCACCCTTCATATCCCCTTAATAAACAAAACAAACAAGCAGACTCCACTTCCATTATATCCTATCATATTTTGAAGCAAGCAACATGAGCATTACTACAATGCATCTAAATTAGTCCTACATTGAGCACAGAAAATTAGGGGCACTAATAAGCAACCTTCTACAATAAGCCAATAATAAAAATAATATCCAATTGACCCTTCATATGATACACATTGAATGTCCAGAACTACACAATAGATTTAGAAACACAACAGTAAGCTCAAGAACTATATAAATATGTCAAAGCACCCACAAATAAAATCATGTATGTGTTAGAAAACACTCGTAGTCAAACGAAACCATAGCATTACATTTAACATAAAAACACGAGACTTACATTAATATGTTAACGGGCTCCTTGATAATCTGAAACTGATAATCCTAAGCTCAAAGAAACAGAAGGTATACAATGAGGAACATACCTCTATTAAAATATGCAACTGTTTGGAGAACAATATATCTCCATCATCAGTATGAATAGATAAGGCAAGGACAGAAGATATCCAAGAAATCAGACAACAATTCTCAACCAGATAAGATGCTGTCTTTGGAACTGTAACGCACTTCTTTACCACCTGCAAAGTAAATTGAACAATGAAGCAAATATACACAACACAGCAACAAGGATTTATGATAGTCTGATCAGACTACTCTGACCAAAAGTTGAAATAGAGATTAAAGAGAAAGTATGGAGCTAAAAGACTTCTAAGAAAAGCTAAAATAGACACAACGCGGACAAGTGCTCAGAAAAATATCTGAAAAGTCTGGAAAGCACCCAATATGACTCGTCTCAGACTGTCGGTTGCTTTGGGGTAGAGCGCTAGATATTGTCAAAAATGTACAGTCGGAATCAAATGAGCAAAATTCAACACTTTAAGAGCATCCAAAACAAGGGGTTTGTCATCGGGTTTGTTCTCAATTTTTGAGGTTCATAAACAAACCACTTATAGTTACCCATGAGGTTTGAGGTTTATAATAAGGAGAGGTTTGAAACTTAGTTTAAAAAGCGCGCGCCTAAGCACACGGCGTAGGCATGGGGCTTTTAGAACGCACAGGCCAAGCTTTCCCAAAGGCACACCTCGGTCCGCCTAGGCGCATTAAGGCGGAACTATGAGGTGCATTGCAGGTTTTGTTGGGGATTTTTTTTTATTTTTTAAATTTTTTGAGGCGCACGAGGCACGCCGAGGCGCAAGGCGCACAACCCTTTTACGCCTTGATGCGCCACTCGCCTTTAAAAACTTTGGTTTGAAAATAAAAGAGGTTTGTATTTGCAAATGTGGCATTTTGGGTGGAGAAAAATATTACAATAAAAACAAAATAAAACAAACAGGTAGATTATTGGGTCCCATGCATGAACCTCTATGGGGTTTGTCTATTGTTGGTAAAAGGCTTGTTCATGATGGGTTTGTCCTTTTGATGATGTGGTTGTAGAAGAAACCTCTAAGAGCTTTGTGCTATTGTGGATGCTGTGAGTCCTTAACCCTGTGTTTGTGATATATTTGGTGGAAAATATTATTTTATATTAAGTGAGCCTCTAGCGTTGTTTATTTACATGCTCACACTTATAAGTTGTAATCTGTTACAAAATGAAAGTAGAAAACAAGAAGAAAAAAATTTATAAATTAAATTCCTGATTTGGAAAGTATAATTAATCCTCATAAATCAATTACTTCTATTATTCTTTACACTTCAACAACATTTTTCTGTTAATTTTTTTCAAAAAAAATTTAAATTCTTCACAAGTCAAGTTTTTATTATCCCAAATTGACTTTCCCTTTATACATATTAATCATTCTTTACAATGAACAAAAGAACAAAGAAACAAAGGGGAAAAAATTTCAAAACAAATGGAAGAAAAAAGAAATAAATCATTCACATGGAAAAAACAAATAAATTTTATATGAGTAGTATGAACTTTTGGCCATCTTGTTAAAACAATCCACCTTTTAATCCATACACACAAAAATAAATAATAATATACATATCACAGAAATAAATAAATAACAAATTATGATGGTGTATTCTCAAGTCATGGAAAGCTCCAAGAACTTATCATTGTAGAATTTTTCAAAAGACACGGAAATAATGAACAAAAAACAAGAAAATTTAAATGATTAATATAAATCTTCTGCCACCTTGTTAAATCAATCCACCTCTTGGTCCATGCACAAAAATAAATAAATAAATTCATAGATAGGTAATGTATTATGATGGTGTATTCTCTAAGTGTTAGAAAGCCCCCCAAGTCCCGAACAACTTATCATGATATTGCAAGCATTTTTCGTATCATTAAAGCCTTTACGAGAATACAAGCCCCTAACTTGTGATTCATTATCCTTAAGCCAAAGTAACATTAATTAATGTATCCTTCACAAAATTAAATAGATCGAACATTAAAGCTTCAATGTCATAGATTTATGTGAAAACAAAAGAGAACTTAATGATGATGAAAGGAAGAAGCATAGCATCGCAGATAAACTGGAAGAATTTAATCATTAAGAAAAAGAAAAAAAGAAAAAAAAAAACTGCACAAAGCACAACAAAGATATTCAACAACTAAGAATGAGGCATCCACTATAGTTCAACAAGCCAAAAGAGCAGGTTCAAACTTCTGACAACACAAACAATACCTAATAAACAAAAACCATTCACATGAGCACAACTTACCAAAAGAATCAACTCCTTTGACTCCGTGTCTGTAAGAGGTGAAGCATAAACACTTAGTAAAATATCAAGAACAGAATTCCTAACGCATATTTGAGCATCGTCCTCTAAATTAACTCCTGCATATAGTAAACGAAGCATCCACAACCTGTCTGTTCTGAAGTTCACAGAGCTACTCCAGAAGAATTCATGAAACAGAGGCATAGACTGCAAAATCCATTAGAATAATGAGAAAGGGCCAAAGATTCAAGGAAACCTTAATAGAAGACAGCTATTAACCGAACTAGCTAAATGGAAGGAAAAGTAGTGTTCAATTGATTTCAGATGAATATACCTTCATATTTATCCGAGGAGACTGCAACAAGAACTTGCTAATGGTCGGATAATGCTCATGAGATGGATCTAATAAAACAACAGAAGCTTCAGCAACAAAAATAGCAAGAACAGAGGGAATTTTTTGCCATGGTTCTTGTATTCCATTCTGTATATACGTCAGCAAAAGCTTAAATCTCGTCACTTCCCTTTTTCTCTGACATCTCTGCCATCATCAGCAATTGACAGTCAGAATATTTTTTTTAATAAAGTGGTGAACAGATAAATTTTTAAATAAATAGAATAAAACAAGTAAATGGATGAATGTTAACAAATACCAGCATAGGAATTCTCTGCGTTAATAGGATACGAACCAATAGTCCAAGTTAAGTACTCTAAAATACTTTTTCGTTTTTGAATATGTAGGAAAAACCTAGCAATCTGTATCTTTGTATTGATCAGACAATTCAGCAATTTAGTCATGTACAGTAACATACTTAATATTTTGCTAAATATATTTATATGGAAAGAAGCAGGATTGATGTATAAGATGAAGTCTTCATAACAAAGACAAGGCTTTCCACAAAAAGAGGCCAGTCAATGCCACACCAAGAACGAGCCCATCAACATACAACTAAAAGTAAACACTCGTGCTACAACAGCCAAAATACAAGGTTAATCTAACCCAGAAAACCTGTCCTTCAGATTGCATCATCCAAGCATCCATCAAAGGTTGATCTAACTTTGCAGCAGAATTAATTTCTAAACTTCTGCATATCCATCCAAGTATAATAAGGGTCAAAAGATGTCCAAAAAGTAATCGAGGGATAGCTCGGTTGATTAAAGCTTCCCTCCATCTTTTAAGAGATTGCAGGATCGATTCTCATCACTGATTTACTGCCCTTGTGGTTCTCTAAAAAAATATAATGAATGAAAAAGGAAAGGAAAATTTGACAAAATTAAACCTACCTAAAGGCAATCCACTTTTAATAAACCCACCTTTTAAAAATCCCTCAACAAACACACCTTTGACACGCTTCTACCCAATATGCACCCTATGACTGACAATTGAATCCTTTGACATTGTTTTTTCATTTTATTTCATCCATTTCCATCATAATCCAAGTTTCTCTCTCCCTTTTCTATCCTCCTTTACCCCTTTCACCACCCTCACCAACATCAGCACATCCACCACCTGACCACCATACTCCTTGCTCTATCCGCCATCACCACCATGAAAGAAACTACCATCACTGCATCCTTCCTCCTCCTCACTTGACGCCTCCTTCCCCTTCACCCTAGAATACACTAAACCACGCAAATTAAACTTTTTAGGGTTGAATTCGAAGTGGGGTTTTTATGATTTAAGTCAATTAATTCAAATGTTGACTAAAATTTCCCACATATTTTCAACTAAATCGTGTTGAAAAAAGTAGTGGGGGTTCAGTTTTTTCTTTTTTATTTTTTGGGGGGAGGGGGTGTTCGAAATGAATAAAGTGGGGGTGGGTGAGGTTCAAAATTGGTGGGAGTAGTGGTGGTGAGGTTCGAAATGGATAGTTTGGCGGGTTGGATGAGGTTTACAATGGGTAAGGTGGTGACGGTGTGGTGGGTGAGGTTCAAAATGGGTAGGGTGGTGGTGGGTGAGATTGAAAATGGGTGGGTGGTGGGTGACTGTGTGAGGTTCGAAATGCTGGTAGTGCTGGATAAGTGGTGGGGGTTTTTTAAATTTGAATTTCATAAAGTTTAACTCAAAAAATAAATAAATAAGAATAGAAAAGCTACAGAAGGGTGCATTTTGGGACAATGCCTACCAAAGGTGGGATTATTAAAAGCGGACGGGCCAAAGGTAGGTTTATTTTTAGCAATTTTAGGGCCAAAAAAATACATCACACTTCAAAAATCTTTAATTCTTCACTACCTATCCCAAAAACCCTTGAGTTAAAATAATTAGTTAAACAGAAACAAAAAAAATATATATATATATGCCCAACACTCCATAGAATGACCGAATAATCTTGACCCAATATGCCAAGAAATGGAGAAAAGGTTAAACAGCATGTTAATTCATCTCTCACTCTAATAAGCACATAATCATCACCGAAAAACAGAAAAGCATCATTTAAAATTTGCTCAGTGCAATACAGACCATTGTTGATGCGGAGGCTGAGAAAAGCCTCTCGTCCATGTCGGCTTGTCCAGTAGAGCACAAGGCAGCCTCAAGTTAGTGTGTTGTTCGCCCAATGACCATGCATGTCCATCGGAACGAGCGTGCATCACAACATCTTTTTTCGCTTGTTGATTTCCTTTTGTCGATTTGCAACTTCTGATGGTATTTAATTAATTAAGCTTTCCCTCCAGTCGAGGGAGTGATAAACTCATGTTTAAAAAGTTCTGACTTGATTCTCCATTATTATTTTGCTGTTATGGTTTTGTTTTGGATCTTTTCTAGATGTTACAAAGTTTTATCTTCTACTCAATTTCCCATCATTTTCAGTTTTTATTATCCATGAAAAATTTACACATAATTCACAAGCAAGCTATACAAATATCCCCTTCTTCTTTTGGGGCATCTGTTTATGCGACTGTAATCTTAGATCCAAAAGTGCCTTTGTGTCAGAACAATGTGCAAATAAGTGAATACAATTGTGCACTTTGGACGCATCAAGATATTGTTTTATGGCCAATGTTTCCTACATTTCCACAATATACCAATTCCTAGTGTTCACAGTTATTGTTCTTATTTTAGTAGCTTCTAATTCCGAGTACTCTAAACTTTTAACAGATCCTGGTTTTTAAAGTTACCAAGAAATTAGGCTGAAAAATGTGAAAAGGTGTTACAGCAGGATGAATGCAAAAACACGAAGGTCTTTTTTTATTAAAGGTAATTTCATTGGAAATAAAATTTTCTAGGAAATGAAAATTCCAAGGGAAATGCAAATTTTCACAAGATGTGGGAAATCGATCATCAAGCACCAACTCTCTTCTTGGTTAAACAAAATATGGGATTTAATATGGGAAAAAATTTCTCTTGCCATGGTAAACCAAACGAGGCCTATATCTAGTAATTGGAACTCCACACACCCTCTTATCAAGCTTGATAGAGAAGAAAGAAAATCAAACAAATGAACCAGCATTCACTCTCGCCTACCCAACATGAGTGAAAGTTAGTTCATAAAGACGAGGAAAGCAATAGAAAACTAAGCACTAAAAGTTATATCGCGATATTTGATTAGCTAACTCACCATTCATAGGAAAGGGTAATGGACATGCCAACTTGAAGTGACAGAATTGTGTTTTCATAAGCAAATGATGTATATTTTAGATAGCAAAGAAAGGTTACACATCAAAAGAACAAGAAGCCCTGCGATCATGTATACAGATCAAGATCACCTGCTGCGTCGAATCTCCCTCAGTAAATCATTAAAAGTCAGTCCCAGCTGCTTTATCCTGCATTGAATTTACCTCAGTAAACCTTAAGACTAACAGAGTCCCAGCTGCTTTATCCTCAAGGCCTTTACCCCCCAAGTAATGAAAAATAAGATGTTCTCCCGTTACTTAGGAGATAAGCTTCTCCTGAGAAAACACAGAAGTTTCACTCGAACCACACACACCACATAACTGTCATGGAACCATTGCACCACCACACCTTATTCACCTATCCCGTGCTAAAGCCAGCAACAACAAAAAAAAACAAAAACAAACAAAATTCTGAGCAAATCAAAATTTTGAACAGCAAACCCAAGACTTCATGCACAGCAACTGATCTCCTCCAAAGACGTGCCAACCCAACATGGAGTATTTTATGAAGTTTACATTAAATTCCTCATCTAATAAGGAAATTTCACCTTCCAGATAAAGTTTGCTTATTAGGTAAGGCAATTACTCATGCAGGGATATCATTCCAATCTTGCTATGAGAAATAAATCTGAATGCACTATATTAACTAGAGAATATACTTAATTCTTTTCTATTGCTTCAGGTAGAAGTAGAACACATATTAAGGAGACAAAAACCTAAGGCAGGGAGGACAACATAGAAGATAAGTTACACACATTAGGACAAACAAAGCAAGCAATAGAATAGAATCAGCAGAAAGAAAGCAAACATTAGGAATTAGCATCAGAACTGACAAACAGTATTATATAATGCAAGCACCATTTAAAATGATTCTTCTGGAAAAAGGGGAGAAAGAAAGAAAGAAAAGAAGCATCATATATAGAGAAGACAAGTTATTTACCATCAGCACATCCTTAAATCTCCCAACAGCTTCGTACGCCAGCTTTCGTATCCCACCTACAGGTGACCCCATGCTAACCAATGCAATAGCAAGCAAACCAAAGCCAGCAAACTCTACAGGATCCAAGAAGCCCATTGTCAGGCTATGAATCGAGAAGGATAAGATGAAGACTGGATCATAACATTCTACACATCCTATTTGTGAAGGGTGTGCCTGCGCCACATACCCAAAAAAAAAATTGTTTTCAGAATAATATCATGGTGCTGATAAGTAAAAGAGCAAGAAAAAGATCCATCAGATGTACTAAGATGGAGAGAGGTAAATATGTAAAAGTGTGAAACATACCTCCTTTGAATAATCTTGATGAACATTGTCCAAGGACAGAGACTTTTCAGAAGTAGTCCTTCCATAAGGAAAATATAAGATGGTCTGAATCACTAACTTAGGGTTGATGGGAAGATTATCCCTGAACCGAGTTCTTCTGCAATCGTCTTCCACATCTGTCATGTTATTATTTAAAGGAATATGCTCCATTGCATGCTTTTTTCCAACTGCAAGAGCACTTCCCCACAAGTAATCCTGATCAGCAAATATTTTGTTGCCCATCCCTCCAGAAGACTCTATTTCTAAAAGAAGACTATAAATCTCCAAATCAATTTCACTAACTGTGGCACCATAAGTAGTCAAAAGCAGCAAAGATAATTCTCTTAAGTTTACACCTATATCATTTTCAGAAACAGACTCGCACTCAGTAGCTCTTAAGTGAAACAGTAGTCGTAGTAACTTGATGACCTGCAACCGGGACTTGTATCGTTCTGATTTTTCTGAACTACTCCTTTCAGTAGGAACAATTGATGACCTCAAAAGGCTAGATATAGGCTTTATCGTCATCCCAGACGAGGACAAAGGAGACAAATCAATGGTAAAAGCAATAGTTGAGGCTAACTGAGAGTGCCCAAGTAGAAGCTGAAGGATTAAAATAACGGGCAAATTCCCACCAGATAAAGAAGATAGAATATGCCGAATACTTTCAAGTGTAGTGGAATCCCCAAACCTATGAAGAAGGGCAGCCTTTGCCATTTTCTCAATAAAGAGGAGTGAATCCATTCGAATTAAGACATTATGCATATTCATCATCAATCTATTAATGCATTTCAGTGTAAAAATTTCAAGATAGTTAAACAACAAACAGATGGAAGACTTTGGTTCTGTATTATCAGAAGCAGATGGAAATTTCTTCACAACATGTTGCCAAATGCAGACCAAAATGTCTAAGAAACTTACTTTCATAGAGTCTTCACTGTTGGAGCCTCCAAAAGATAGTCCCTCTTCATCATGAGCTTCATTTGGTGAGATCTTATAATCCTCGGGAAATAAAAAAACCAAACAAAGAGAAATTTTAGCTACAATTCTGTTGATCAAGTTTGCCAACTGACTAATTGTGTATGAATCAGTATCTCTGATCTCAAAGTCCATAAAATCATCCAAATCAGAAAAAGGGCAAAACGAACACAACAATTCCAAGTGCTCACTTTTATTAACCCCTCTCAAAGTAAAATACCACTGCAACATGTGAACTGCTTTTTGGAGGAGGCTACTGTTGAAAAGATCATGAAGATTTTCAACTGAACAAGGCAAGTCATCACCACATTCCACCAGAAATACGGTTTTAGAAACAAAACCTTTCCAATTTAAAAACCCATCCAAGAGAAGCCTTGAATACATAGCCAGTATGGTTTCAGTATAACTTAAAGAGTGCTCTTTGAATTTTGTCCAAGAAATAGCAATAAACAATGCTGCAACAGGCATGAGCAGCAAAAGCTCCTCGTCTGCAAGCGACTGATTACAGATTTCTCCTGCTGAGGGAACAGTATCTTCACCCAAAATATCTGAGAACAGCTGACCAAAAACTGATAAATGTATGGCACTCGCCTCAACTATTAATAACAACATTTTTGCCTTGGTATTGTCAGTCCTGTGAAGGCAGTGAGAAATTATACTGATAGGAGTTTTAGCTATCACTCTAGTTATTTCCATACTGAGAGTAAGACAATCTTGCCTACAACTTAGACGGCGAGCCGCACTGATGGCTTTAAGAAAGCATGTGTTGGCAAAGTCAGTTTTCAAAGAAGTTGCAATGCTGACAGCCTTAAAATATATGCTTTCAAATATTTTAGCATCAAGACTTCTAAATTCAGTTGCCCAAAACAAATCTCTTTGCATTACCTTAATGTTTGGAGATTGCATACTTCGAAGAAACATCGTCAAAGCTCCACAAGCAATGGATATTGCCAAACATGAGGGAGAGACACTGGAGGTTCCAAGATTCACAGAATCAGAAAGTTCAACACCAGATAACATCCACTTTGCTATTTCAAACAACTTGATGGGTGATGTAAACCGCATCAAAGCAACAAGAGCACGTAAGATCGGAAAGAGGGTCATATCGCCAGATTTCTTCCAAAATTTAAACCTCTGCTTAAAAATCAAAAATATCCACTGCACCAAATTCCTATACATTTTAACAATGTTTTCTTTGCACTTAGCATACACAAATGAAGAAAGTTCCTTGCTGCATAATGTCAACAAATTGTCAGAAGTTGTAATCAACAACTTCAAAATATGAAGATCCATCTTACAAATTTCTTCTCCACAAAGACGTACAAGTCCTTCAGAGCTATCTATCAAGATCTCTTTGGTAAGTTCATAACCATGGTCAAATGGATATAACAATGCTGATGTCACTGCAGGGTGGCAAAAGACAGTTTTAGCTACTTCTTGAAGACAAAGAGAGAGGGGAAACACTGCATTATATTCTGAAGAACCAGAACCAAGTTTTGGAGCAGACAACAGGGCTAAAATATTTTCCACAAGCAAGTAACATAGTTCAGAGTCCAATTCCAGCCGCTCAGATGGTTTTTTTCTGTATGAAGTCTGTATCTGATGAAACCAAAAGAGCACCAGCCTCAATGAGGAAACAATCTGGCCAATTTCTAATTTAGACACCTTAGCTACAAGCAAGTCTTTGATTTCTGGATAATGTTCCATCCCACAGAAAGTAATAGCAGGGAATAGAATATGGAAAGGTGCCTCTTTCAGTAAAGATCCAAAACAAACAGACACATATTCCGTATATTCAGAATCATGATGCAGAGCCTTCACTGAAGTCTGTCTATCATCATCTTGAGTCATTTGACTAGAAGCAATGACACTCATTCTAAGACCTGAATAAAACATGTCAGGCCACTGCTTAGATATATGTCTCATCATATTCTGATCAAGATAAGAGTAGTCCAATAGAGAACAATTCAAACCAGCAAGCTTTCCAGAAACAGCCATAACTGATGGTAAATTGTCCACTATATCAGCAGGATTTGTGCATGCTATTGATGAGCATAATGCTTCAGATATTCCAAAAATGTCGCTGCTACCAGCACTCAACACCCTTTGCACTTCAGCAAGTGTAAGTGACAATGAAATATTTCCCTTCTTAGAAATTCTATCAATAGAGCAATGACTGAATGTTTCCTGATATAATATGCTCCGTGAAAATAGAAATAATGAGATTATCGGTCTCCACTCACAGCAGGAATCTTCTGTATCAGCTACTGCAGCAATACGATCCTCAATTCTATTTGATAAAAATTGATGGACTATAGCGGCTAACACTCTGGCATCAATCTATCAATAAAAGGCCTCATATTATATTATGAATAAAAACTTACAATGAAAAGCTACAGTGTTTTTATTTACCTGAGTTTGCAACAGATGTTTTAGCGTGTTACAGACATATAAGGATATCAATGATTTCTTCGGCAACGTGAATGTTTGTGACTCAGAACTAAGTAACCTCAAACACTTTTCGAGAACACAGCCTACTAGTGGGCTAAAGCTAGCATCTGTATCTGCCATGGGAAGAAATATTCAGCCTCTCAAAAAAATCAGTCACAATAATCAATACTCTAATAGCCTGGAATTGACCCCCAGAAAAAAGTATCTCCTGCACACCCACCATCACCAAACTCAAGGTCATGTGATGAAATGTGATGAAAGGAGGTGATTATGGCATTGTATAAATACATGTTAAACAAAAGGAAATCAGAAAGTATATGACAATATGACATATGCAGAGATCATATAAATCAAGCACTCAAGCCTAAAATATAATGTATACAACAAGAAACAATAATATAATCAACCATCAGGTGGCATGCATGGAGCTGTAACTATTGGCCAAAGCCTTAATCCCACAAGTGGGGTCAGTTACATGAGCCATTCAGCCAAAAAACACAATCCAATATGGATATTAACCAAGATCATCCCCCTCCATTCCCTTCAATACAAGTCACGTGAGCACAAGCAAACCAACATTATTAATTTATCATATCCTTCTTAAGGGTCAATATGTTTTGGTGGAAAACCCATTTCCTGGAAAATAATTTTCCCTCATCTTTCATTTTCCTTCATATGTTTTAGTAAGGGGTGGAACCGTGGAAATCAATTTTCTTAAGGGTAGAAAAGTTGTCATTAAAAAAGAGAAGTTGCTTTTTTTTTGTAAACAAGATATGCCTCATTTCCCTTTTCACTCATTATTTTTTTCTCTTCTTACATCTTTCTTCCCCCTTTTCCTTTAAATTTTCTTTTTCTCAATAAGTTTTTCTCTAACAAACAAACAAAGGAAAACCTCTTTTACAATTGTGTTATTATCCATGGAAAGTGTTTTCCATCAAAGCAAACAAACCCTAACTCCCTTTATCCACGTGTCTTTGGGCTGCATTCAACTCCTAAGATTACCATGAACTTACAACTTTATCCACGTCTCCTACTTACATGCTCAAACCACAGTAATAGGTTTTCCCTTGATTTATCCTCAATGTCCACAACTCCAACAAATAACTTCGTTCATAATTATATCCCTAGAGTGCAACCACACATCCATCTTGAGCTAAACATCTCAGCAGCTCCCATCCTCCCTCCCTCCCTCCCTATCTATCTATCTATCTCTGCAAACTAAAAAAATTCAGGTCTCCAGATTCATTCCATTCAGAAGAATGGTACATGTTATAGGCCACCATAAACTAGTATAAAACGACTACATTATTAATGGCCAACAAAAAATTATATCAACAAATCAAAGTGTAGAACTTATAGGTCTCAAATTGAAGACAGTACTTTTTATCATATTCTTGTTGCATCAGCCATTTAGTTCACAACAAATAACATCTCAAAGAAAATCAATAAAACCTAAAACAATAAGCAAGATAAAATTAATACCTTTTGTAGTTTCCACAATGGAATGCTGACACTTCATAATATCCAAATATTTGACCAAGTTACTTCCTATGATGGATACTGCATCGCAAAGAAAAGAAACAACAGACAAAGACGGAAACAATTTGTTCTCTTGGCATTTGCCACTATCAGTTTGTCCAACATCCCCACGTAAAAACAAAAACCATGAACCAATTTCACATGGGCAGTGGTCAAAAGCACCAGTACTTAACATTGCTGCTTTTGACAGAATATATGCTTGCTCTCTTACTTGACTTGATGGTGAATGTAATAACAAGTTGAGAAAAGACTGCAGATGCTTGTGGATAGGACGCGGAACTGTAGAAAGGAGACCTGAATCTTCTGAATAGCCAAGAAGCTCTATCAACATGGACAACAATGATTGTAGCAGAACATCTGGCAATTTTAGTGGGTTACTCGGGAGAATTTTCAGACAATCATATGAGACTTCCAAAACAGCACGAAAGGTCCCCTGCATGAAGAACAACAATGCAAATACACTTCATCATAAAACTCATAATAGTCATGGAAAATGTCAAGTGTGGAATCATTAAGCTTTGTAACAAAAAAGTGAATAAATACATCATCAAGCATTACAAATTTACAGATCCTAGGATGCTAGGAACTAGAAGGGATTAAGAAAATTGATAAGAGCAGCAATTAGAAATTTAGAACTAACAGTCCTACACCCAGCATGTCTACTTACAAATAAAATGGGGCCAAGGGCTTCTTTACTTCTTTTATGGGATCTAGACATACAAAATTAACCAATAAATTTATTTCTTTTTTGGTTCGTGCCATAAGATGTGACAAAGTTTGACACTGGATGTCACTAGCATAACACTCTCTCCTCCTTTACCCAAGCTTGGGGCTCCCACTGCCATAAGACCAGTACTGCTTTTATGGTACATAATGTTGGGCTTAAAAGGAGAAGCACATTAAAAAGGTAGGGGTTACGGAGATGGATGTGCGGGAACACTCAAAAGGATAGAATCAAAAATAAAGTCATCAACACGAAAGTTGGTGTCGCAGAAATTGCAAGCAAACTAAGGGAAAACCAACTGCGTTGGTTTGGACATGTGAGAGGGAAACCTCAGGGAGCACCGGTGCGAAGAGTGGGATCAGGAAGATCGCAAACGAGGTAGGGGGAGAACGAAGATGACTTGGTTGGAAGGTCTTCAAAAAGATATCAAGCTTTTGGATATGCAGGAGAATGAGGTTCTCAATAGGAGGGGATGGAGGAAAATTAATGTGGATGACCACATGGAATGAATAATTTTTGTTTGTGTAGCCGACCCCTATTATGAGATTAGGCTTTGACTGATTGGTTGATTGATTTTTTACTTAAGAAAGACATCATCCCACAAGAGTATCACTCATATATTAAAGGGGGCTAGCTAAACTGCTAAAGACAAGTACTTGGTCTTCTTGCTTATACACACACGTATAAAAAAGAAAGAAAGAAAGAAAGAAAGAAAAGTCAAGTATCACTCAGAGGCTAAAATTTTAACTTTAACTATTCAAGAGCCACCAAAAGAAAATAGAAAACTTCTGCCAGGGGAGGATGCCTTAACCAATCCAGAAAGGTTTTTTGGAAAGGAAAAGAAATAAGAATTCAATATTTCAATGCCTTTGCAGAACTATTGTCACATTTCAAAATCATGGAAGATATGTTTATCAGTTTATGTCACTTTCAAGTTCTAACACAGTAGGAGTGCAAAACTTGATCACAGTTAGGCAGAAAGAAAAAAAATCTAACAATTACCTAAATGTTGTATCTTTCTCAGAAACAATATACAGCAAGAAACTTACATGGTATATTTTGAGAGCTTCCAGAACTTTGCAACAAAAGTGCACTTCGGCAGTTTTTACAGAATCCAAAGACAACGAGCTTCCATAAGAATTCCAGATATCCACTACTTCCTCCAGGCCACTTCCATTGTCAGACTGAAACATAGCTATTGCTTTCTTTGGTTTTTCATTGTCTTCAGTTACATTGACTTCAGTACTATGATTCAACCCGCCCACAAGTATATCAATATCCTCATTTACAGTAACAGTCTTTGGCTTCTTTTTTGCAGCCACTTTAAGGTTTCCTATGCTTTCTGGATCAGCTGCTCTCTTCAAAGTAGACCCAGATATCTGGTAAATAGTATTGACCGAACTCAATAAAGTAAACAATACTTGGGGATCAGGGAGCAAGATAAGAACTTCGTCCTGAACTTTTTGCTTGAGGGAAGACAATCCTTTCAAACTTAGAGCATCAATAAAGGAACCCAACAATTTTAAAACCTCCAAAAGGAGCCTTAAGGTACCATGCTTGATTAGGATATCAGAATTTAGTAAGCCTTTATTGAGTATCAAACGACTGAAAGGACGAAGACAGATACATTTTAGGACACTTTGCACATCTGAAGCCTCAAAAGCCAGCAACTTTACAGCTTGGCTATCAAGAAAATCCCATGAAATCCCGCCTCTTACTGATGAAACCGCATTTGCTGCCAAAGTGACAATAGAGAGCCTGTAAAATCTCGTGGTTAAATCCCAAATATATTATATAATACAAAGTAATTAAAAAGAGCAAATTAAATTAGTATTATCAAACAATCATGTTGACCAAACAGTATATTCTGTTTAAAAAAAAAAAAAAAAACTCACCAACTGGATTTAGTATCATCAACATTGTACGGGAACTGATCAAAATAAATTGAAGCAAGCGATGGTCTCCCATTAACAATATTCAAAAGCAGACTCCTGTGATACTCATTTTCGGTGGCATTAAGCTTCTTCATGAGATCCACAAGTCGCTTAGTATTCCCCTTTAGTGGAATTGGTCGTCTTTGTAAATCAGGCATCAATCCATTGGAAGGATCAGTACAGACCAAGAGAAGAACCTCATGCGCAAGCTTCGCAGCAAGCACACCATCTTTCCACTCTGAAATCTCAGCTAACTGTTCCAACGTAACACTCCCAAAAAGAACACTACGAAGACCCGGGGGAACCAAAGACTCATGAGCAAGAACCCGATCACGCAATGTCGACAACACATACACAACAGTCACTTCATCATCATTCCCAATCCCTCGAAGAATCCCCGAAAAAACCTCCCTCTGCTGCAAAACCCACCTCAACAACCCCGGCTTCCCCGCCTCTAAAAACGACAACGCAAACTCAATAAAAGCACCCCTAGTTGAATGCTTCCTCTTCTTCACCACTTTCTTCTTACTATACTCCGCCAACTTAGGCAACACTGGCAGCTTAAAATCAAAAACCTTAGCCACCTCAGCAGCCAACAACGAACCACGCCTCACTATCGACGCCACCAACAACAATGCCGCCTTCTGCCTCTTCCCATCCTTACTATTAATCTCCTTATAAACATCCTCTAACTTCTCCTCAACAATTAATTTAGCAAATTTATCCAAAACTCTACTAATTCCGACCCTAAAATAATCATTAACCCTATATTTCCCCTCAGAATGCCCTAAAATCATAGAAATCAACAACATTATATGTGACATACCAAGTTTACCTCGCCGCCGATTCCAAACCTCTAGAATCTCCGAAAATTGTGACGACATCCGAACATACTCGTGCAACAATTCACCGCCCGAGCTTCCGCCGAGGAGCTTAATGAACTCTTTGCAACCATAGGAGTATAATTTGAGCTCATTTGAACTAATGTTACGGAGTAATTCGCGGATTTTCGCTTCGTGTGACGGTTGTGAATCGAAATTTAAGGTTTTCAGTTCGTCTTCAATTGCTGAAAATTAGAGATATTCAATGGTGTTATAAAATGATTGATTGAATGAATGAAGAGAGAGGAGGAGGAGAGAGAAAGTGTTTACCGTGTTCATCGTCTTGAAAAGAGGTATCTTCAATGGCTGAAGTTAGGGTTTCCATTTGCGGATGTTGTTCGTCGTCTGAAAGTGTTTCCACCATGGGAAAAGCTTAAGAGGAGGCGAAGGTCGGAGGTTTATCAAGGGTTTATGACGTTATGCATTATGAACTTTTTGACCTGTGACTTTGTGAGGATTTGGCTCTTCGACTCCTCAAAAATTCAAATTAAATTATATACTCGTATCGTCTACTATTAAAAAAAGTAAGACGTTAGATAAGCAATTAAGTATGATATAAGTGAAAATAGTAATTTTAATTAAATATTAATTATATTGATAACGTGTATATTTTTTGCTTGAATTTCTAAATTGATGTCATTTTGGAAAATTACTGAATGTTTATTTAATGTTCGAGGGGCACTTGTTAGTAAGATATTTTTTTCAAATCAAAACAGTCATAAAATAAAACTTTCATGTCAAATTAACCTGGTGTTAACCATGTTCAACTATCATTGACCCTCATTTATGCTCTTGGACTTTTTGGTTTAGCTATCAACACCTCTTACTTTGCCATTCTTACACAAAGTACTCCGTAATATAAGATATTCAACTATTTATATGGGGGGTTTGGGGTTTAGACGTTTAGACTATATTAATATGGCATATAGGGAAGAATGTTTAAAGGATAGTACATAATCCTAATTTGTTAGTAAGTCAATGGGGGGTGAGGAATTTTGTTGAGGCAGGGACGAGATGAGTGATGGGAAATGGCGAATCTATTAGCATGTGGAAGGATCGATGGGTGCCTAGAACATCTACTTTTAAGGTGATTATGGCTAGAGATGTAGTTGAAGATGTGAAGTTGGTGGAGCTGATTGATTATAATGGGGGTGGATGGAGGGAGGAGAAGGTTAGGGAGTTGTTGTGACCAATCGTTGTGAAGTGTATACTGCAAAATTCAATGTGCTCGTCATGGCTAAAGGATAAAGAGGTGTTGGGCTTTCACTAGCAACGGGGGGTTTTTGGTGAGATCAGGCTATTATATGTTATCAGGGAAGGAGAAAGTGAGTAGTAGTGAGGGTTTGCAAGTATAAGTACTCCGTATAATACAAAGTTAAACACACGCATATGATGTGTTAATCATACTCATACGGAGTTGTTATTAGAAAAGTTAATCATACATGTAGTAGTGAGTAGCATTTTATATATTTATACTTGAATCATATTTTTGGATTTAATTTAATTACTTTTATTTGATATATATATATATATATATGCAACTTTTCCGTGTAAATTTTTGCAAAATCTTGCTGTAGGATGACACACAATATATTTTTGAGTTTTACCATGTGATCTAGACAACAATTTTAACCCGCGAATAGATATTCCAATATATTTTGATATTTGTAATTAAGCCAAAAGTAGAGTTTAATACGGAGTAATTATAATTAAATTTCCCAATTGTCATGTGTACATCAAAACACATAAAAGTCAACTGACAACATTATTGAGATAGCAGCAAGGATGTGCATAAACATCGAAGAAAGCATTCAACTTCAAGAAGTAAAAATAATTTCGCCATAAGCACAAACGAGAAAGCTCCTCTTCCCTTGATGATGATGAATGGCATAATACAAACAAGCATGATAGCTCTATTGATGATGAACAAAAACGCCATAAGCGAAGGCTTGAATCACATTAAGGTATTGAGCATAAATCTCAATCACACACTCACAATCAAGGAAGTAAAGCCTGTCTACTAGAATAAATCACAATCACAAAATTCACAATCATAAGCAACTCTAAGATAAGCATTTTAGTTTCGTAGTAAGACATCCAACCACAGTTGTGGACTTGTGGGTCGCTTGTCATACCAATAAGATTCAGTTAGATAGTAATCAATAGTAAGGTTCAGTTATATTGTAATTTATACCTCTGCGTGACATGCCGTCAGCCTGCAAGCATTAGGTTGTAATCTGTCCAAGGCCAATTGAAGTTTCTTTTCATTTTCAGAATTCTCCTCCATGACCAATCGAAGTTTCTCTTCCACGAAGTTTACCTTGTTCCACAACATGTTATTATCCTCTTTACATTGCTGAGAAGCAGGTTGCATCTCCACTCCTCTTGTGTTGCCAACATTTCCAAACAATTAATGATCTTCGCCAAGCCCTTTCTCGTAGGCTTGCATTTTAGTGTGATTGTGAATACCCTCAGTTATAACTTTTTTGTCATGCAAGTGTTTTAGCTCCTTGGACTTTAGTTCAGCCTCCTCATCAAACTTCACATCTGTATGCCTGTTAATAGTAAAAATAACAAGGATGCTAACCTGAGGGAAACAATAGAAATTAAACATTGGGGGAGAAAAAAAAACCGAGGTACATCTTTGTGTCGGCACATATGGGATCACAGTTTCCTTGGATGATTGATGCAGTGACATTATCCGTCTCTGCCTCTCGCCTTGTCTGAGCTTTCTACCACCTCATTACAGTGAAGGGTATTAGAATATGGAACATTTGGTAATAGTGTAATGCAATTTAATTTACTTTTCCATCTCACTTGCATTGCATCTTGGTGGTTAAAAAAGTGAAGTGAAGATGCAAAATAGACTC
>PYUH01000238.1:641324-725008 GCA_016808085.1 Suaeda aralocaspica | reverse complement strand
TGTTATTAGAAAAGTTAATCATACATGTAGTAGTGAGTAGCATTTTATATATTTATACTTGAATCATATTTTTGGATTTAATTTAATTACTTTTATTTGATATATATATATATATATATGCAACTTTTCCGTGTAAATTTTTGCAAAATCTTGCTGTAGGATGACACACAATATATTTTTGAGTTTTACCATGTGATCTAGACAACAATTTTAACCCGCGAATAGATATTCCAATATATTTTGATATTTGTAATTAAGCCAAAAGTAGAGTTTAATACGGAGTAATTATAATTAAATTTCCCAATTGTCATGTGTACATCAAAACACATAAAAGTCAACTGACAACATTATTGAGATAGCAGCAAGGATGTGCATAAACATCGAAGAAAGCATTCAACTTCAAGAAGTAAAAATAATTTCGCCATAAGCACAAACGAGAAAGCTCCTCTTCCCTTGATGATGATGAATGGCATAATACAAACAAGCATGATAGCTCTATTGATGATGAACAAAAACGCCATAAGCGAAGGCTTGAATCACATTAAGGTATTGAGCATAAATCTCAATCACACACTCACAATCAAGGAAGTAAAGCCTGTCTACTAGAATAAATCACAATCACAAAATTCACAATCATAAGCAACTCTAAGATAAGCATTTTAGTTTCGTAGTAAGACATCCAACCACAGTTGTGGACTTGTGGGTCGCTTGTCATACCAATAAGATTCAGTTAGATAGTAATCAATAGTAAGGTTCAGTTATATTGTAATTTATACCTCTGCGTGACATGCCGTCAGCCTGCAAGCATTAGGTTGTAATCTGTCCAAGGCCAATTGAAGTTTCTTTTCATTTTCAGAATTCTCCTCCATGACCAATCGAAGTTTCTCTTCCACGAAGTTTACCTTGTTCCACAACATGTTATTATCCTCTTTACATTGCTGAGAAGCAGGTTGCATCTCCACTCCTCTTGTGTTGCCAACATTTCCAAACAATTAATGATCTTCGCCAAGCCCTTTCTCGTAGGCTTGCATTTTAGTGTGATTGTGAATACCCTCAGTTATAACTTTTTTGTCATGCAAGTGTTTTAGCTCCTTGGACTTTAGTTCAGCCTCCTCATCAAACTTCACATCTGTATGCCTGTTAATAGTAAAAATAACAAGGATGCTAACCTGAGGGAAACAATAGAAATTAAACATTGGGGGAGAAAAAAAAACCGAGGTACATCTTTGTGTCGGCACATATGGGATCACAGTTTCCTTGGATGATTGATGCAGTGACATTATCCGTCTCTGCCTCTCGCCTTGTCTGAGCTTTCTACCACCTCATTACAGTGAAGGGTATTAGAATATGGAACATTTGGTAATAGTGTAATGCAATTTAATTTACTTTTCCATCTCACTTGCATTGCATCTTGGTGGTTAAAAAAGTGAAGTGAAGATGCAAAATAGACTCAAACTTTAGCAATCAATGAGATAAAAATAAATATAATTCAAACTTTAACAATTAGTGATAACAATTGAGTTAAAACATGGAAATTTAGCAAATGAATGAGTGAATTTACCAATAATGGTGAGGGTGTGACAATGAGCTTAGGTGTACGTGGCTCTCTACGGGTGATATTATAGTTAGCTTCTAATCTGATAGTATCAGTAGTGGGAAAACCGGCAGCGGCTGCGGCAACAGGATCATTAGCATAAGGGTTAGTAGCTTCCACCACAGCACAGTGTACAAATATTTTATCGGTTTGGGATTCTTGTACAATCCTCAAAAATTCCATGTTCAAATCCTTGCCACAAATGGTGAATAAAGATAAGAAGTGAGAATGAGAAAGTGTGAATGCAGTAAAGCAATGGTAAAGAAACATAAAACATAATATGGGGTATTAGCGTGCTTTTAAAACTTTGCAAGTATGTAGCAATAAGTTCAAACTAGAGGTGATCAAACCTAGCTCGGACCGAAAAATTGCGAGGAAGTTATTTTCGGACTCGACTCGGTTTGATTTTCCCAACTTTGTCCTGGGTTTTGGTCACCTAGGTTAATTTCTTGGGCCGAAAAGCCCTAGCAAGCCCGCTCATATCTCTCAAGTTTTGAATAATAAGTTTAGACTCGGTCTGAGCCCGATAAATGGGTCTTATTTTAAGTGTCGAGTATCTCCTATGATCATGTCTACTTTAAAGTATACTAATAACTAAAACAAGAACAGTTATAGCAAATCCTGCCAAATATCATCATTTCACAACACTTACCTTCTTCTCGCGTTAATGCTTCTAATATTACAAAACAAAAATAAAAGAGAATAGTTAGAAATTAATGCTTTATAGAAGATAAATACATAATAGTAAATTAATTAGTGATGTTAAGTAATGTATTGACATACATGCTATTTGCATTCTCGGAATAAATCATAACCACAAAATATAACGTTTTGATACTATGATAAAATCTAACTCAATGTTTCAAAAAATATATATAACTCAATATATAATTGAAAAGAGAATTTGTTAGCAATAGATGGTATACAGAGAGACTTAGCAAATTATTTAGTAAAGTAATGCATTAATGTACACGTTGACAAAAAAAAAAACACATTAAAACACTATTGCATCTATAGTAATATCAATAATTATAAAAAAACACAAATAAAATCCACCACCATGTCTTTCTCTTTTCCCAAGGGGAGCCCCGTGCAATAGATATTGCCCCTCTCCGAAAAAGGATCACTTGAATGAGAACATTATGAACTAATTTTGTTTCCAAAGGTGAAAGCCTGAAAAGGAACCTTGCTTTACTTTGATTTTATTTCCAAACGTGTCCAAGAGTTTTGTTGTGCAACGATCTTTCCTACTTAAATGTAAACAAAAACCTCTCACACAGATTTTTTTTCCATGCCTTTTACTAAAGAAAGTCGTTTAGTTTTTTTTTCCCCAAGAAGAGCCTTGTATACATTTTTTTCCTTTAATATATAAGAACCTCGTGCACCCTTGCTTTCCTAACAAAATTCTCATCACCACCTTTTTCCTTAGCAAATGTCTCGTGTACCTCTGTTTTCTTAGCGTGCCTTTCATGTAACCTTTTTATTTTTCATAAAACACCCTCATGCACCATGTCTTTTCTAGCAAGACTCTCATAGTCTCGTGCAACTTTGTTTCCCAACAAGACCCTCATGCATATATGTTTGTTTCCATCAATTCCCTCGTGTAGATTTGCATTCCAACAAGACCCTCGTGCATATTAGTTTGTTTACAGCAAGACCCTCATGCAAATTTATTTCCCAACAAGACCCTCATCTATACTATTGTTTCTAGTAAGATTCGGGTACAGATTTGCTTCCCAACAACAATTAAGTACCCAAGTTTTTTCCAAACAATAACATCATGCATAACTATCTTTCAACAACGCTCTCGTGCTTTAATTTCTTTCCATAAAACCTCCACGCACGAGTGTCTCCCAACGAGACCCCTGTACACGCGATACCCCACCTAACCCCTCCCCTTGAGAGGGTTGATCAGTAAATTACTCTGATATGTAATTTTGCATATTACAATGGCATTTTGAGGTAATATGTTAGAAGTTTAGGGGTAAAATCGTCTTTTTATATACACTTAAAGAGGTAACGTGTTAATAAAATTTTCTATTTATTTACAAAAATATTATATAATTTTCTATATGTATACCAAAGTGATTTACCGGATATTATCCTCCCCTTGATCAGTCTAGAATCCTTCCAATCCACCCATCCTTCCCACAAGATAAATACACCTCCTCAAACAATCAAACTCCCTTTCTTTCTCACTCTTAGGAACTCCCTTCCTTCGCACACCTCCATTCTAGGGTTTTCCTTTTTCCCCCCCAAATCCCTAATTTCACCACCCTCTCAATCTAGGGTTTCCCCAATACCCCCAAACTTCCGTCACCATGATGCAACAACCACCACCCTCCGGCGTCCCACCACCGATGCAACCACCACAAGTGGACCCCACCCAACCACAACCCCAACCACAACCACCTTCTCAATACGGCCAACCGCCACCTCAACAACAACAACCATGGATGATGATGCCACCACCACCTCAACCTCAACAACCACCTCCTTACCCTCCTCAGATGTGGGCCCCTCAACCTGGTGGTGGTGGCCCACCTCCACCTTCTCAGGTCCCACAACAACCTCCGCCAGCTCAGCAGTACGCTCCTCTCCCTGTCGCTGCTCCCTCCCCTACCTCCCCTGACGAGATTCGCTCACTTTGGATCGGTGATTTGCAGTATTGGATGGATGAGAATTTTATCTTCTCTTGTTTTGCTGCTTCCGGCGAGGTTGTTCTAGTTTTCGCTTTTTTCGCCGTTTTGTTTGATTTTTGTTTCGCTTTTAATTCGATTTCTTTTGTCTTGTTGGGTTATTGGAATTTGATTTATAACCCTAAGCTAGTGTTTATGCTTAAGATTCAATTTTAGTTGATTTTTTTGCTTTTCGTTTGATTTCTTTCGTCTTGTTTTCGGTATTTTGGTTCCGATTGTTGGAATTTGATTGATTTGAGCTTAGGGTTAAGTTGAAATACCTAGTGATTAGGTTTGGGGTTGAGTTTAAGCTGTTTTTCAGCCTTTCTTATTGAAAACAGCGTAGGGTGTTTGAGTTCAGAAAGCTAGTATTTATATTTAGAAATGATTTTAAGTTGTTTTTGGGATTTTAGTTTGATCTTTTTTTTTTCATCTCGTTTTCGGCCTTTTGGTTTTCTGGATTATTGGAGTTTAATTGATTTGAACTTAGGGTTAATTTGAGAAACCTATTGATGATTAAGTTTTGGGATTGAAATTTAGTTGTTTCTAATCGTTTTATTTGATTTTTTTTTGTCTTGTTTTCTGCCTTTGAGTGTCTGGGATTATTGGAATATGATGGGTTTAAGCTAAGGATTAAGTTGAGAAAGCTATTATTGGGTATGCTTGAGGTTGAATTTAGTTCATCTCATGGTTTTTGGATTTTAATTTGATTTCTTGTGTCCTGTTTTGGACTTTCGGTTTCTAGGATTATTGGAATATGATTTGTTTGAGCTTAGGGTTGAGTTGAGAAAGCTAGTGATTTTGTTTGGGATTGAATTTTGGTGCTGAAATAGGTCAATTTCATCTTTTCTTGGATTAAAGTTGCTTATGGAGAGGTTATACTCGTGTTTTCGGCATTTATATTTGATGTTCTTTCATTTTCTTATTGGTACTTTGTGTTTAGAGTATTAGGAAGATTTAAGGTTTTTTTTTAATTAACTATATCTATTAATTCGTACTACGGTAGATTAGAATTTCATCTTTCTTCACTTTGCTGCATCTTAAAGGTTTATTCTCATGTTTTGTTGATTTAATTTTTTGTTTTGTTTGTAAACAGTCTTTTCGTGTTTGGGTTGATGATAATTTAGCAATTTTGAAGGATTTTGTAGTAAGGTTTTCTATGGGCGGATGTTTAGAGTGGTTGAAGGATGTTTTAATTTCTCGAGGGTATGATTGTTTTGTGGTAATATGGGGAAGCTAGTGTACTTGTTACTATTATTCTTTGTGTTTTAAGTTTGGAATTGAATTTTGCTGTTCGAATAAATCATTTTTTTCGTTATATTTTTTCCCATAAAGTAGCTTTTGGAGGTTATATTTGTTTTTAAATTTATTTCTTGTTCTGGCTCTTTTTATTTGTTTGATGGAGTTACTGAATATATTATTATTATTATTATTAATATTACTATTATTGTTTGTGTCCTAAGTTTGAGAGTGATTTTTGTTTTTATTGCTCAATTGCTTCAATGTCATCTCTTCTAGATTTTGAGTTTGATGGTATAGGGTTATTTTTTCGGCATTTTGTGTTATAATTAATTGGTATGAGTGAGATTGAAGTTTGATAATTATGTTTGGTAGGAGGATTGGGATATGATTGTTATGGGTTAATTTGGGCAAGCTGCTAAATTTGGTACTACTAATGTTTGTATCCTAGGGTTTGAGATTGAAGTCTTTGAGGATTGAGGTATATGATTGTTTGGGATAATATGTGCAACTTGCTAAATTTGTTACCACCAATCTGTTTTTTTTTGGTTAGGTAGGGCATTACAAGGAAAGTACTGAATTTTGGTCTTTTTTGAATTGATGAATGTTTGGTTATGTAAATTTTAGCACTTAACTGTTTTTTTGGAGAGCTGGGATGATTGTTTGGTTGGATTTGAGGAAGCTGCTGAAGTTTTGGTACTACTGATGGTTGAAAGTTACTGAATTTGTTACTTCCAAGGTTTTTTTGGTTGTTGGGCATACAGTGAGAGTAAAATTTATTTTTAAAACTATATAGGAGAACCAGGTATTATTTTTTGGGGTACCAATGTCTGTGTCTGAAGTTTGTTCTTGGATTGATGCATATTTAGTGAGGTTGAAGTTTAGTATTGAGGTTTTCAAAGGATAATGATCTACAAAGTGCTCACTATTATATTGTGGTTTTGTTCCCTATTATGGATATTCTGTAAAATCTTTCAGATTTGTGCTAATGCTAAATGCTGCTTTTAAATTTTCTTCAGTGTCTAAGCTATCATTGCTTAGCTTAGATGTACTTTAAAGCGTTTGGTGGAAGATTGGTCTCAACTGAACGAGGAAAAGATTTCACTGACATGTTGCATGTAGAAATCCAGCAGCTTTTTTTTTTTTTTAAACCTTTTGGGAGGGGTTTTCATTAGCATATTTTGACACGTTCAAATTTGCTCGTCACTGATCTTTGAGGGGTCAATATCAGTTATCCAGATGTTTGTTGTTGTTTGACATTTTTTATGCCTGGATCAAATGTGGCTCACTTTGCTTACCTTAACTTTGTACAGGTTGTATCTGTGAAGGTTATCCGCAATAAGCAAACCAATCTCTCAGAAGGTTATGGCTTTATTGAATTTGCTAACCGTGCTGCAGCAGAAAGAACACTGGCTACATACAATGGTANAAATTTGGTACTACTAATGTTTGTATCCTAGGGTTTGAGATTGAAGTCTTTGAGGATTGAGGTATATGATTGTTTGGGATAATATGTGCAACTTGCTAAATTTGTTACCACCAATCTGTTTTTTTTTGGTTAGGTAGGGCATTACAAGGAAAGTACTGAATTTTGGTCTTTTTTGAATTGATGAATGTTTGGTTATGTAAATTTTAGCACTTAACTGTTTTTTTGGAGAGCTGGGATGATTGTTTGGTTGGATTTGAGGAAGCTGCTGAAGTTTTGGTACTACTGATGGTTGAAAGTTACTGAATTTGTTACTTCCAAGGTTTTTTTGGTTGTTGGGCATACAGTGAGAGTAAAATTTATTTTTAAAACTATATAGGAGAACCAGGTATTATTTTTTGGGGTACCAATGTCTGTGTCTGAAGTTTGTTCTTGGATTGATGCATATTTAGTGAGGTTGAAGTTTAGTATTGAGGTTTTCAAAGGATAATGATCTACAAAGTGCTCACTATTATATTGTGGTTTTGTTCCCTATTATGGATATTCTGTAAAATCTTTCAGATTTGTGCTAATGCTAAATGCTGCTTTTAAATTTTCTTCAGTGTCTAAGCTATCATTGCTTAGCTTAGATGTACTTTAAAGCGTTTGGTGGAAGATTGGTCTCAACTGAACGAGGAAAAGATTTCACTGACATGTTGCATGTAGAAATCCAGCAGCTTTTTTTTTTTTTTAAACCTTTTGGGAGGGGTTTTCATTAGCATATTTTGACACGTTCAAATTTGCTCGTCACTGATCTTTGAGGGGTCAATATCAGTTATCCAGATGTTTGTTGTTGTTTGACATTTTTTATGCCTGGATCAAATGTGGCTCACTTTGCTTACCTTAACTTTGTACAGGTTGTATCTGTGAAGGTTATCCGCAATAAGCAAACCAATCTCTCAGAAGGTTATGGCTTTATTGAATTTGCTAACCGTGCTGCAGCAGAAAGAACACTGGCTACATACAATGGTACTGTGATGCCACAAACTGAACAAGCTTTCAGACTGAATTGGGCAACTCTAGGTGCAGGTCAGAGACGGCAAGATGACTCTGCTGACTACACAGTTTTTGTTGGAGATCTAGCTGCTGATGTGTCTGATGTTATGCTGCAAGATGCATTTCGTACTCATTATTCTTCTGTTAAGGGTGCAAAGGTTATCACTGATCATATCACTGGACGTTCCAAAGGATATGGGTTTGTGAGGTTTGGGGATGAGGGTGAGCAACAACGTGCTATGACTGAAATGAATGGAGTTGTCTTATCAACTAGGCCAATGAGGACTGGCCCTGCTTCCAATAAAAAACCTGCTGTCCAGCAGAAAGGTACGCATTCCTAATTGGGTTAGTTTGCTTTTGTTTTGCTTTTGTTTAGGTGTTAGAATTGTCTGAATTATTCTTGAATTGTTTTATGTTGATGCTTTTTTGATATGTTCAATCCTGTCATACTGTTAAATTGTACATTTGAAGATAGCTCAATCCTTTTTAGAACCCTTCCGTACTTTATGAACTCCTTTCCTTCCAGTTTACCTATATAACTTGGGCAAAATAATTCTATGGAGAAACATGCGGAAAACACTTATAAAAACTCATGTTGTCTCAAAGCAGGACACCAAGAGGCTCTCGTATTGGGGGCCTGGAACTGATTTCAGCTGAAATGATTCCACTTTAGTGCGTGGCCTCATTTTAGGTCAGTCATTTTTTAATGCCGTTAGTTCAATAATTTTCTTTTCAATTCCGTGGCATTTGCTATGCTACATTCGCAAGTTAGTTTTCCAGTTACATTTTTAAAGCACATTTAATGAGTCTCAAAATTATTGTCCGTTTCTTACCTTCCACTTCATTTAGTCTTGTTTATTCTGAAGACCACTTGGTCCTCTACTGGTTACAATTTTATCTTTCTATTTATTTAGCTCGCTTACAATTATTACTTTTTTTTTTATAACATTTTTGGTTTTTCAATTTCCGGTCTGAAAATTGTTTGGGAGTCGATGCTTTATTTTCAAATTGGAACTTTCATATTTCTATCTGAATACTTAGCTGTTAGTTTCTTCTTCTGTTGATGTTTTATTTATTTATTTATTATTTTTTCATTTAAAATAGTATACATTGGCAGTTAAGGCAAGATACCTTTACCTAGCTTAATTAGTTGGCCTATTATATATAAAATGCTCTCTGATTTACTCATGGAAGAGAACTCAATGGATTAGTAACCCTTATTCAAGAAGCTCAGCTTCTTTTTTGGTTATCTTTATCTTCTCTGAACTTTGGTGGTTATACTTGACGAGGCTCTCTTATTTTGTACTATGGTGAGCGATGAGATGATCAAAATCTATGATGCATAAAATTTAATTTAGGTTATTCTGGTTTTGGATGCATTTGATTTGGCAATCCTGATAATGTTGGATCTGAGATCTGGATTTTTTATTTCCTTTTTTTCCTTGAGTTCTATCTTTTAAAGTTTTTTTAATCAAGTATTGTTTGGGTGTCTGTTACAGTAGTAGACATTTCATATTTGGATGACTTGATCAGTTATTATTCTCCTTGCTTATGACGTCTCAGGGGGTAGATTAGAAAGCTACCAGTTAAATCTGTTTTTGATATTATTGTATTGTGCAACTCTGCATTTTCTAATGTGGTGCTGTGTTGTACAACTTTATGAGTGATTCACCCCGTATAGAAGCAAATTATAAGGCTTCTTTAGTGCTACGTTATATTTTAACCAATGAAAAGCTTTTCTTCTACTGGATTTGTTTTCAGTTTTCACATTATAATCTCTGGTCAAACAAGTTCTTATTCAATTCTGTACCATTCTTATGTAATATTCTGGGAAGCTGCACTTTTTTGTGCCTTTCCAAATGCCTTTTCAGCTGCTGACATCCCAATATGTTGCCTTTGCCATTTTCTTGTCAATCAAAGAACTATATTGATAGTTGGTGTATATCTCTGTTTTGTACTCTGTGCTGCCTTTTTTTCTTGGGCGGATTTTTGTAGCCCTAGTTGGCGTTGTGTTTTGTCATGCAATAGTGTATCTAAGCTCTATTGTACATAATGCTGGAAGTAATGTTGCTTAGCATGTTCTCAATACTTATGCTTTATCGCTCTCTGTTTTAAGTAATGTGGATTTTCGCTTAATTGATTTTAAGTATGCTAATATGTCATGATCCAGCAGTTTTCTTTTCACTTGTTCATCTTTAGTGATTAGACTCTGGATTATATTCTGTTTTTTATATCTGCTTTGTTACAATTTTTTTTTTTTTTTTTGCACTTGCAGCTTCTTATCAGAATACACAGGGAAATCCAGGCGAAAATGATCCAAATAACACAACTGTGGGTAGTTGGCTATCTTATTTGCTAATTGTTAGTATCCATCGAATCCTAATGCCTTCACCTGTTAATTGCAGATATTTGTTGGTGGTCTTGACCCTAATGTTACAGATGATCAGTTAAAGCAAGTGTTTAGTTCATATGGTGAGTTGGTGCATGTAAAAATACCAGTGGGCAAGGGTTGTGGTTTTGTGCAGTTTGCTAGCAGGTGAGCTTTGTGGGCCTTAGATTTGTTTAGTTGCTGTTTTATTGCAATTTTTATAAAACACCATCTGACTTTCATGGTGTTCTCCTTTTGATTTTTTGTATAGAGCTGCCGCTGAGCAAGCATTGGCTGCATTGAATGGAGCCCAGATAGGATCACAGAATGTTAGACTTTCTTGGGGTCGTAGTCCATCAGCTAAACAGGTCTGCTTTCTTTTCATTGATGTAACAGCCATGTAAAATATCTGTTTGCCAAGTTTGCCTGTATTTATATGTTTTTGCCAATTCCAGGTACAGCCCGGTGCACAGTGGAACGGAGCATATTATGGATACCCTCAGGGATATGATCCCTATGGATATGCGGCAGCTCCTCAGGACCCTAGCATGTATTATGCTAATTATGCTGGTTATGGAAATTATCAGCAAACACAGCAGGTGAATTGCTTGCCCCTTTCTCGTATGTTAGCTTCAAGTTTTTGTGATTTTGTTTACTCTTTCATTCTAAAACACGCACACGCACACGCACATGCATAGACCCTTATACGTACTTTGTCATTGAAATCAATAGCTGCAGGTCTGCGGCTTCCTTATTGCAATTGTTTTTGCTCTGGATGTTCATTTTTTTTGGCAATGCAGTTGGATGTTTCTACTTTTCTGAATGTTTCTGCTGATTTAAGTCAAATTTAAATGTTGGTCGGGCTTGTGAAGTTATTATTGTTATTATTATACTTGAGCCTTCACAGTTCAGACTAGTGAAGTGCTGAGGGCTGTTGGTGCTGGCTTAGTGTTTTATGCTTGTGTTAACTTTGTTCGCTCTGTTGTGTTGTTTTTTTGTAAAATGGTCTAAATGTTAGATGTTTTAATTTAGGTTTTATGTGAATAACTGTTTCTATCCATGTTTCTCAGTTGAAGTGTTGATTTCTGCCATTTTTACTGTTTCCTGTTAGTATTAGTAATAAAAGCATTGTTATTCATTTGGTTTTGAACAATATCATAATAGTGGTGTGATATTTTATGCAGTGATTTCCTGATACTTTCGGTGAAGTCCAGAGACATGGCGATTGACTTTGAACTTCACAAGATTTAGTAGATGAATTTTCCGGCAATCACATCTGTATTATTATAGCCTGCCTCCCCCTTTCTCTCTTTTAGTCTTGGTACTAGAACAAATCTTGTATGTGAGTGGATATAAATTCGACTCCTTAGTGTTTCTTGGATTGGTGATGGTTAGTCGAGACCCCCCATCTTCTGGATCCTGATTATTATTTCGGTCACTGTCATGTTTCTGAATGATGCATTCTACAAAAATCTCAATGCTTTTAGTAGACTTTTGTATGATGCTGAATAGTCTTCCAATAACAACTGATGTGTTTACACTGATTGATGAGCGAAAGTTAATTGCGAATATCAGAGTTTAATGCAAATGAATGAAGTAATTATCATAAATCATTATAAAACCGGATGTGCACAAATCAGGGTGCAAGTGTGTTTATCAGTGAGCATGTTTTCAACTTGTTGCTAATTAATGGAGATTAGAGCATGTTTAGCTCCAAGTTGGGGTGACTTTATTTTCTGTGGTCCCCATTGAGAATGATGTCATCAAATTCTTCTTAAGATTGTATTAGACTTGATCAAATTTATCACTTAATATATGATATACTAACTCAGTTACACTTTAATTGCAATACTTGAAGTTGCACGATTTTCAAGACAAATTTTGATAATTGTGATTAAGAAAAAAATATGGGCATGTGATTAGTGTTAGATGGGAGAGAAAAGGACTAACTACCAAATAACCAACCACCTATGAAACCCACCACCACCACCACCACCCATTGAAACCCACCAACACAACCACCGCCACCCACTGAAACCCACCAACACAACCCACCAACACCCACTGGAACCCACCAACACAACCATCACCAGTACGAGAACCCACCAACACAACCGTCACCACCTAAACCCACCTAACCAACCCTAGCTCTGAAACCGACCAGCCTCCAAAACCAACGAAACCCACCTGACTAACCCAACCTTTGAAACTCACGAAACTCACCCGATCAACTTTAGTAACCGAAACCCTTGAAACCCACGAAACCGTTCACAGCCTCCGAAACCACCTTTGAAACTCACGAAACTCACCCGATCAACTTTAGTAACCGAAACCCTTGAAACCCATGAAACCGTCCATAGCCTCCGAAACCACCGAAATCACATCTAACCACTGAAACACATCCAAATCGAATGAAACCACACCAAACTCTCACTAGATCCGAAAACAAAATTGAAGAAAGGAGGTTGCAGTGGGTGGTGACGCTTTTGGTGGTGGTTAGGAGATTGCATGTGAGGTCTCGAGGTGATATGAGGTGGTGGACTAGGATTTTGGTGATTTGGAGATGGTTGTTCTGGTTTCGGATGGAGAGAAATCAAAGTGGTGGTGGTGATTGCAGTTGGTGGTTGGGGAAAAGAGAGAAGTAGAAGGGGTGGTAGTGATTGCAATGGGTGGTTGGGGATGAGAGAGAAGTAGAAGGGGTGGTGGTTCATTAGTAAAATTATTAGGTTGATTAATTAATGATTTTGGGTGTTAGTGAGTTAAGTTTAATTTATGTTGTTTTAATTGAGGGTGTTTATGTAAATTCATTGAAAAAAATTTGCTAAAAAAGGAAAGAAAACAAGTGTTGAAATTAATGTGAAACATTCCTAAATATAAAGTTTTGCGATTAAAACGTTATAAAGGTAGTATTATTTTTTATTTTATCTTTTTATATTTACTATACAATAATAACATTAATGAATAAAGCTAAGTAAAACTTGAGTGGGTTCCAATCTCAAGTCTTAAATTGAGTCTTGGAATTTCAAGACTCAACTTGAGACTTAGTTGAGATCTTTAAAGAAAAATGGGACAAGTCTTAAGCACAATTCTTAAGACCCAATTTGATGATATCACCCTAACTTGAGGCTAAACATGCTCTTAGACTGTGAATCCATGTCTCCACTCAATGACGCGTATCTATTGAACAGAAACTAGAACTCCAGGCAGGTTTGAAGTCCATGACCAAATTGATGTCTTATTATAAATTTACCTTTTATTAAGCAGTATCTGAAATTTATCAAGTTTAGTGGCACAGGTTAATTGATAAAAAATATTATGAATCATCAATAACAAAATAAACTGATAACAAGATAAATACAGTTTTGTTTTTTGTACATTGATATTTCCTGAACAAACAGGTGAAATAACCTGTTGGTGAACAAGTGAGCAAGAGAAATCTTGGTTCCTGAGTGCCTCTAATTGATTTTAGCATTTTACTCCCAACATAAATATCACCCAAAATGGTTCCTACATAACTAGATGATGATGATTTTGGAACATTAATATCACCCCAGTCTCCTAAACTTTTGTCACAGTAGCATTTGGTGTCCAGCTCTGATAGATAATATTAACTGTGCAATCTGCGCTGATAGGTCTATGCATTCGTCATGAATCTTAAGGTTGATGTTAATACTAATGCAATACCTAAGAGCTACACCCAACAATACGTCCATGGTTTCTTTACACAACCCATATACTCCAAGGGAATGTCACTACCAACAACATAAAATTTGCGAGTCACCAAAGAGTAGTAGACTATACCATCGTCTTTGATCCAAGGCATGTAGATTCTGTTTCCCATATCATGTTCTTTGGCCGCAAAAGAAAATGAAGAAGGACCAATAGCCAGACTGTGATTTCCTAGGCTTTCAACTTCAACCCATTTATACTCCAAACCATCACACTTGAACACTTCAACAACATGATTATAGTGATCAAAATTGACCTTTGTATCACCCACAGTTCTTCGGTGATTCCCAATAAAAACCGCAAGAAGATGCCCATCACACACAACTAGATGACTTGAGTGCATCCAAAAACAATCCTCGTTCAGGTTGACATGCTTGCCATAAAACCTCCAACGTGCTTCTCCATTTACCAATCTGAATGCTCCAAGATATCCAAATTTATCCATGAAGTAAAATGCACCTTTATGATAAACAGCACTACATGGATACCTAGAAACACTCGCTTTTAATTTGTAATGTTTCCAATTGATATTTACGGAGCTGTAGTATAAGATGCTGTCAGTGTTAGGCCCAGCACCGCTGCAATATACTACAGTTTGACAGTCATCAGAAGTTGGACGTGTTGAGAATCCAACACATTTAATACATTTTACTCCCATTTTCCAGTAATTTGGGGAGTACTCAATCCTTATCTTTGTGAAGAGATTATAAAATTCTATGTAGCTTCTATTTATGCATTTGACAAGAAGCCATCCATTCCTGGAGGAAGCTATGATTCGACAATAATAATTAGATACGCAGAAGGTGCTAGAGCACGAACCATTTTGACGCGGGTCTTTGATCTGATATAATTCACTATCTTGCTTCAAGATGTAGATGAACAAGGGAATTCTCCATACAGGTGTTGGGTGGAATGCAAATTGAAACATCTTAGATGTGGCGCGGAAGCTCCAATAATCAAACAAAGGCAGCTTCTTTGCAATCAACTCTATTAGATCGTCAGGAAGCTGCCATAACTTTTTTTCTTGTGCTTGATTTTGTTGTCGCGATAGTGCTTGGTTTTCAGGTTTGATTGCTATAGCTAATTGGTGAAGAATTTCATCTACTCTCTTGAAGATCTGTTTCTCTTTCCCTGCTAAAAACCTATATAATCATCCACATGAAAATGATAATTAATTAACAATATATGTAGGTATTAATAACAAGCATAATCAATACAAAATAAAATTAGGCCTTCTCCTTATGGATTTATATTTCAGAATTGCAGTTACTAAATTAATCTCACTTTATTAATAAAATCAAAACTTTCACATAGCAGGTTCACAACATATAAACATCAATATGTATTGCAACTGACCTTTGATATTGCGGCATGAACCAAGCAAACGAGTCATGGTCACCCCTGGGGCCAAAGGCAATTTCCAAGTTTTGACAAGAACTTTTGGACGTCATACAACCATTATCAAGCCTGCATGAATACACATCTTCCTCTCCGATAAAATACAGACTATTTTCTTGAATACTTTGATTTAATTTAGGGTTATTTGTAGTTCCCCAACACCATGTGCTAGTGTTACAAACAAGTCCTAGGAAGAAGGCGCGACCACCTAAACACTTGACCTCCACCCATCTCATTTCCTGAAAATCAAACTCCCAAACTTTAACCAATAGGCTGCTGCAAGGATCAGAGACACTGTATATCCTACCACAAGATTCAACCAAAGTACCATCAACACTTCCTCGGTTTGGAGGACCGAGTAGCAAGGACTTTAAACTCGAGCCATAATCAGCAAATTCTATTTGAAGGAAATATGTGCAGGTAAAATCACTAACATCAGCCCAACAGTATACGATCCCATTCGAAACAACCATGTCATAAATGGACAAAGTCTCATCCCAAAACACAGTACTATAAAAAACCCATGTAGGATTACTCATTACAGGACTACAGACAAAAGCTTGTGTACTGCAGTACACAAACAACACACAATCTCTAGCATTGTTGCTATTACAATCAAGAGGCCTTGTGAGTATCCCGCCTACTCGAGGATGACTACAAGCTGCCCAACTAGGCAATGAAGGGAGATGCTGTATTGTTTGTAAGTTAACGGGGTTATAAAGCGAAAACTTATGCTTGTTGGCATGATTTTGCAAGATTAACCAGTTATGAGATGAACCAACTATAGAGTTTTGGCATAGTTGAGGGATACTCTTAACATAGGTTTTGTTGTTAGGAGGTAATGGTGATGTTGTACAAAATGTTTGTATCCCATTTTTGGGCTTACAACACACTAACCAAGGTGTTTTTTCTGCTGGTGGAGGAATATCAGATTCATTCATCATTGATTAATGTAATCTACGGACACAAAAGACGTTGTTGTAGCGGGAGCCTTCGACTCGAATATTATGTACATTCAGTTGATCATAGAAGAGTTGAAATTCATGGTTCATAAACAAATTAGCAACAAAACTTAAGAAGACACGGAGTTGAAGAGTACAAGTATATAACTTCACTTCCTATTTTTAAGATTACTTTGTATATTTTTTTCCCTTATATTTTGTAGTTCTGTTAAAAATTTAGGATAATATCTCCATAACATTTTTGACTTTCCATAAACATTTTGAAATATGGTCAGTTATGAATATTACGAGTATATATCGGTAAATATTTTGGAAATGGAAACGATTTTGACTCCGGGCACAAATGGGTCATCCACGCAGTAGTAGTACAATAAAGGTTGTGTAAAGAATGCAGTTGTATACTTGTACCATATGTTATTCTCCAAAAAAAATAAATAATAAAAAATAAAAAACATTTAAAATGAAGTATCGAGTCAACAAAATTGATGATGAATAAATTTCATATTTCAAAATTTAAAGTTATGTCAAAAAAAAAAAATGCATAATAGCTCTAGGCATTACCCAAGCCAATAACAAAGTTTGTGTAAACCTTATAAGTTATAAAGGTTGACATCTAGCAACACAGTTGCACAAAGGATACAAAAGCACCATAGCTTCTCTTGGACATAGAAACTATTACTCTAAGTTCTCATTCATCCATGTAAAGGGAAACTAAACATTCTCGGCCACATCAACATAGAGTATGCTTTAACTCTACAAGAACGATATCAAAATTGTATGTACAATACAACGGCATAACCTACCAAAAACCCACTTGGAGAAACTAAACAAACTAATAAAACAGAGCTTTCAATAAATGACAGTTAAATCTATTCAAAACTGCTGGGCCTAGCTAGGGTTCTATACTAAATTCAATTATCACACCAATTACCCAAGCATCCAACATTCGGGCATCGGATCACTTGTCAAACACAACTACACCAAGCTATTTGGAGACTTGGGCATAAATGAGATGAGTGACAAGGTTTCAAGCATACTTAGGAGACAACAGCTTGATAATAACTCTCAGACATGTGTTGACTGCCATAATGTAATTTACGAATGCATTGAACCGAGCAATTTTAGAGCCAGATCTTCTTGCTCAGCCAAAGATATTTTAGCAGTGTCAATATCCACCTTTTTCTTTTCTTCCATGTCCAAGACATTGTCGTCATCACTGTCAAAATATATTTTACACTTTTTGTTGGGCAGGCTTGCACCAACTTCTTCATCTACCTCGGAGACATCATCTTCATCTTCTTCTGCCCTTCCTCTCTTCAACTTCATCTTCTTCTTCAGTTTTTTCTCTTTTAGAAGCTCACGAGCATGGATCTTGTCCGTTTTATCCTCTTGCTTCAACAATTCTCTCATCTTCTGATATCGCTGTTGCACTACAGAACACATTGGCAGAGTTAATCAACCCGTGTTGCAATCTAATCTAATAACTTATACTAAAGTAATCCCCACCTACTCATTTTTCCCTCCCACATTTCCCTCCCAAATCCTATTAATTAATGATTGGATAAAAAAATAAAAGATATATTAATTAATGCATATAAACTAATAAATGTGCTTTGACAATTAACTGCTACTCTTAAAACAACCCTTAATTAGCTTATAATTTTTCACCCAAATTGCATTGAAAATAAACCTTTATACATTTATTTATCATCAACTATTGTGTATATATTACATCATTTATTTTTTATGTGATAAAGAAAAGATATTTATAAAAGAAAATTATTTTGTGACATTGTGTATAATTTTTTTAACATAAGTGATAAATTATATCATTTTTTTCTATTAATCAATTGGTTCCTAAAAAGAATTTAATTAATTTCTTGAACATAACTCTTTTATATCTCTTATCTATCTATCATAATTATTTTTGTATAAAAAAAACTTCATTTCCAAGTTTTACAAGCATCGCATAGGGTTAGAGCTTTACATATACTAAAGTAATCCTCACTTCCAACATTTTCCCTCTCCTATCAATTTCCCTCCCAACACTTCACATATTTTTGGTTTTCAAATATTATTTTTCCAGAGAGTGGGGGATAGCTCAAGTAGTTAGAGCTTCCCTCCCGATTCTAAGAGATCTTGGGATCAATTCTCATCCCCGCCCTCTCTTCTTTAGGATTCTTTTCCAAGGCCTAATAAATACTCCCCATATTTTCTTACAGCATTTTCCCCTCTTCTTTAATTTAATTTTCCAACTTATATATATTTTTCCCATAAAAATATCATTTTCAATAACAAATTAATACCACGATGTTCTTTAGTCCTTAGGAATCTTAAGTTACAATTTAATTTTTAGCTCTCTCTTGAAAAATTAAGAATGATATACTTCATAATTTAGCATACTATCTATAAGAAAATCACATGCTACAGATTTTTATTAATTTATTAATCTAAAAAAACCGTGCCATATCTAGTGGTATAATATCGCCCTCAACTTTATTTGGCCAACCATAAGCTTATCGACCCCGCCACTTTGCAATCATATAATAATCTACCAAAATTAAACTTGGCCAAACATTAAAACAGTCAACATAATTACAGCCAAAAAAAGATAGAATGAGAGAGAGAGAGACAACCAGTGAAGTGCTATCCTAATATTCCCTTAGGAGAAACAATGTTTCAGTAAATTAATACTACTGCCATTTCTTTCGTTTTTCTCAAATAGAATACTTTTGTCAAGGTGAGAAATTACTCCCAGTTAGAAGAAACATAAGTTATCTGCATAAAGATATCACAAATTTTATTTATGCATATATCATATATTAATGGTCAAAGGTGTACAATAGAAGCTGTGAAAAAAATGGGAAGAACATCTTAAAGAGGGATCAATCAATCAATCACAGCCTTAATCCCAAAAAATTGGGGTCGGCTACATGAACCAAAATTAATCATTCCATATGGTCATCCACATAAATATTCCTCCTCAGAAAATAGATACAGAGGTTATGAGCAAATGCACTTAAATTCAAAAGACAAACTAAAACCAATTAAAAAAGAAGAATGATAATAAGCATTTATCATTTTGGAATGCAGACTAACAAAGCCAAGACAAAACAACAAACATGCAGATGCATAACGAAACACAAGCTTGACTTACACCTACATATATGCAGACAATAACCAGAAATCAATTTGAAGTGTGGACTAGCAAAGTTAGGAAAAAAATACCAAGAGTAACACATGCACATGCACAATGATGGACATTTTGATCATAAGTCATCAATTTACATAAATTAGGGTCTCTTCCATCACCCAAAAAAGTAAACAAATTAACACACAAGGCAACAATGAGTATAGCACGAGGATAAAAGCATAGAACAAATAAGTCAAATCAGGGCATTAAGTCAAAATATGTTACACCTAATAAGTATTTCATACTAATATATTAGCGTTCCACATACCTTTATCTACATCAATAGTAGATGAGCTATTTATTCCATTGGTATCTGCTATAGTTGCAAGGGGTGGAAGAGTGTTCCCCTCTTCATCAAAGACAACCCTACTGCCTACAGGTCTGTGGACATTGATCTTCAGCTTCTTCTTTTTCAAAACCCTGGTAGCCGGCCTATAAGAACAAAAAATACAGTAAATGCCAACAATTTTATTTTTAATTTTTTTTATAATAAAAAAGCAGAAAAGTCCTTGCTCATAACAAATCAAACAAGATGATGAGTTAACATACACAACAGATTCGATTTCAGTTATTGCAGGCTTCGTCTCTAACGGCTTCTCTTTCGCAAAGACATCATTATCCGATTCATCTTCATCAGCTTCACTACTCTCTGCCTTCAGCGTTTCCAACATATTTTCACCAGCAACCTTATCTAATTCCATAGTTGGGCTTAGTTTGGAAGAGATCTTGCTTGTGTTTTTCTGATTTAAGAAACGAATTTTTGGTGTCATTGGTAAACCTAGTGACGCTGAGAAATCATCAATCCCAAGTTTCGACACATCAAAAACTTCTTTATCCTTTTCTTTACAGACAGACTTTAGATATGTGATGAATGCTCTTTGAGCTAATTGCTGCAAATTAGGATACTTCACTAATAAAGCTGCTAGAAGAGGAGAAACAGGCTGCAATTTGCCTTTGTTTATCTGCAAATTTTAGAAGATAGCCAATACAGAAGTGATATTAGCTTTTAAACTTTTGCCTTGGAACATAGAAAAACATCAAAGCCTCTGGTATCCAAGTATGTCAACAAAGAAACAAGAACAAGTACTATAGAGAATATTACCGGTTTTGTAATAATAGGAATCTTTGCCTCCTTCAATTTTTCAAGCATTTGTATTTCTGATGGTTCCACAAACAAAACAGCTCTCCCACCAGCATTGAATCGAGCAGTGCGGCCAACTCTGTGTATATAGGTTGCAATATCTGATGGACAATCCATCTACAGAATAAATTGAATACATTGAGTACCTAGAATTAACATTATAGTGATTTACATTAAATCAAAACTCACCTGAACAACCCAGTCAACTGACTTATCAAAGTCAAGACCTCTTGAGCTCACATCAGTAGAAAATAAAACAATACGTTTGTCACTAAACTGGGAATATGTTCCCAGCCTTTTCTCCTGATTCATCTTTCCATGTAAACACTTCAACGGAATACCTGGACGCAGCTTTTTGAAGGCCTCAAATACAAATTTTACCTTTATGTACAAAAACAACCATTAGAGAGTTCAAACAAAGTAATGTGACATAAATCAGATAAATATGAAGTAAATTATTTTAAGAGTCATTGCTAGCCCTAAACCAATGTCTCGTAAAAATAAGAGCAAACGAATTATGTGTATCTAAGAAAATTTTTTTTTAAAAAAAAAACAAAAAAAAAAAAAAAGAAAATGTTGAACCATGAAAAATACCTCTTTACGACTGTTAAGGAACACTAAAATCCTTGAATTTAAATGTGCCTTAATAAAACTCCACAAAAGATCTAGCTTTTGATGTAGTGGGACTATGGTAGCAGTCTGTTGCAAGCGATTGGGAGTAGCAGTAGTGGCTTCCTCATGGACACTAAGATATTCTGGGTCTCTCAGACTGAGCCTTGCCAGATCCTGAACTGATTTTGTTTGTGTTGCAGAAAAAAGCAGGGTTTGCCGTCTCTTAGGTAGTTGTGATATGATTGCATTCATACCTTTCTTGAAGCCTATATCAAGAATTCGATCTGCCTCATCAAGAACAAACATCTGTTCCCTGGGAGAAAATAGCACCCTCACATAACCACACTATAGAAAGCCAAAGTTCAACAGGATACAAAGTTCTGCAATGTTATAAAGAGTTCTATGCTCAAAAAAGACAATGAAGGTGTAAAAGGAAGTGCCTGACTAAGGATGATATAGTTTATCTACAAAAAAAGTGTAAAATACTACATAATAAAAACAGATCAACATAACCACTGACCAATACAAAAGAAAAGTTAGTAAACACAACTTTACTAACTTCACATAGCTCTTCTCCATCCTCACTACACTAACCAAACACATGAGTCCACGAGCATAATTAGAAAATCGGAATAGAGTTCCACATATACGATGGTGAGTAAGGAAAATATCCCATTGCAGACTTGCAGTAGAGAAGATATAGGTTTATTAAGTTAGTAACTTAGTATTAACTCATAAGGGAATAATTTCCACATATACGATGTCGAGTAAGGAAAATATCCCATTGCAGACTTGCAGTAGAGAGGATATAGGTTTATTAAGTTAGTATTAACTCATAAGGGAGTAATTGTCAACGCTCAAACAAGAAAATACTTTCAAAATTTTCAAGTTGTCTACTAATGCCTCCACATTAATGGGTCAGAACGATACAGAATATCAATCTTATCATACTTCAGCAATAAAAAGCATTACAGTTAGACAACAAGCATAAACATCTGATTTGTTGGATATGAGAAAGGTGACAAAAAGGCCAGTTCAATTTTAACATTACATTTGATAACTCCATAAAGCAGAAAGGTTTAAGAAATAAAACTATGATTTAACAGCTGAAAGTGCTTAGTAAGTTAAATAAGAATCCTATTAGACAGCCATATCTAAAAAAAATGGATTATACTTTAAAAGTCAGAAGTGCTGAAGCAAAAAAAAAGGGTCAAGTAAATATGCATTTCAAACATAGAAATTTAAAACAAAAAAGCTATTGTTAATCATAGACACCTAAATCTAATCACCTAAAAATTACAGCTTAGAACAAAGATGGCAGAACAAATGTGAAGATTAAGTGGACCTGAAGCTGTGAACATTCAAAATTTGGTGTTTCATCCATGTGTTGAAGCAGCCTCCCTGGAGTACAGACCAAAATATTCAGTTCATGCACACGTTCCTTCTCTGCATCCACATCCTTACGACCACCAATTAGCAAACCGGCACTAAAGCCATGGTGCCTCCCAACAGAGTTCAGAACCTCAAAAAGTTGACTTGCTAATTCCCTTGTAGGAGAGATGATGATGCACCCCACACCATCCTCTGGGCCCCACCTTTCCTTGTACAGCTTCTCTAAAACCTGTCAAGAACAACAACTAACTCAAAACCACCACACAAACATTGGCAAGAACTAAATTATAGGTGGAAGTTATTTGAACAATTTGCAATGCATTGAACATACGGAGCTATAAGAAGTAGGCATACTGTCCAATATTCCAATACATTTCTTTGATTTTCAATATTTCAAGGATTACAGTCATGCATAAGCAATTTCAAGCAGTTGAGGTGTCATACATGTGCTACACGAATATGTTAAATTAGTTGGAGAAGAGGAGTAACTAAAATGGTTTCTATAAGGTATGACCTAGAGTATACATTAATTGATGTAATACGGGATGATGGTCATATATAAGCTCAGAAGAGCAGAGCCGAACATCAGACATTCAGAATTATGAACAACAAAGAACTTCACAACAAAAATCTCTTCATAACATTCCCATAAGACCTTTTGTCCCAACAAGAAATTACCACTAAAATGGCTAATTGGATACAAGAGAGAAAACAGAGGAGGCTGTCAAGCACATTATATAACCCTTGGCACTTCGCAAAATCTAGTTGATTTTGAATAAGAAAGGAAATCTCATAGGATTAATATTTCACTTTATAGTTTGATAAAGCTCAAACTAAGTCATAGATTCTATGGTTAATGTCATAATGTGAAACAACTATGAGTTATTTCTGTGTTCTGCTACTTCATACACAATATAGTCTAAAAACACAATCACAAAGAGTGGTTGTAAAAGCAAATAAACCAAATTAATAAAAAAATTCAACGATTCATGTGCTCCTGAAACCTTTTAACTTCAATTAAAAAACCATTTTCTCATCCACTATACAACCCCTAACATGTTTGTTCAGCATAAGAAAATGTGGAGGGAAAGTTACACTTAAAAAGATTGTGAAACTTAATTTCGCTCTCCCGCGACTAAGGGTCCGTTTGGTAGGGCGTAAAATATTTTTAATGTAAAATGATTTTCATTGAAAATAGTTTTCTATGGAAAACAATTTTCATGAAAACAATTTTCCATTGTTTGGTTGCATGTAAAAAAGTGATAAAATTAGGGAAAATGTAGGGGGTGGAAGGAGGTAGTGAGGAAAGAGTGTATAAGGGGATGGAAGGAAAATTGTTTTCCTTTCATTTCGGAAGGAAAATGGTTTTCCATCATTGTAAGGAAAAATTTACTCCCACGGAAAATGATTTTACATTCCTTTGTGTACCAAACAATGTAAAATCGGGGAAGGGAGGAAAACATTTTTCATGGAAAATGTTTTACGCTCTACCAAACGGAGCCTAAGTTCACTGCTGTTAACCAAAAACATTGTTATTCCACAAAAGGTTTTCCGGTCATTCGCTCCAAGTCAATGCCAATCAAAGTGAAATGCACCCAGATTCATTAACATGCATAAGTCCTCACAGACAACTTGAAAATAAAAATGAAAGCCAAGATATAATCAACTCACAGGTACGACAAAAGCCAAAGTCTTGCCAGACCCGGTTTGAGCAGCACCAAGAATATCACGGCCACAAAGAGAATGAGGCAAAGAAGCTCTTTGAATGTCACTCATTTGCGTAAACTTAGAATCTCGCAATCCGTCTTTGGTTTTTTTTGACAAAGGCATTTGCTTGAACAATTCACAACCAGCATATCTTGAGAAGGTGTCATCTCCCAATCTACCCACTGGAGAGTCATGAGGCAATGGAGGGAGTGACAACGGGTTTGAACCCGAGCTCGGCTTTCCAAACTCGAGCCAACTTTTAATAAATTCAATCTCTTCGGCTTCTTGTTGCCGCTTTTGCTTCCCCAATTGTTGTCTTTTTTGTTTGGGTTTTGCCATCAATCAACAAACCCTAAATTTTGAAGAACATCAAATTAATTTTCAGCACAGAAACTTAATAAAACAGCTAAAAATCAATATAATTGGTAAAGTCATGGAACAATTAAACAACAACAACAACATGGGGAATTACTTCTAAAAATCATCAAAATTGTTCTTGCAATGAAATGTGACCTCAAAATATGGTCAATAATTCCAGTATTTGTTAATATGACATCAAAAAAGTAATTAAAAAATAAAATTCAATCAAACTTAACATTGAAGGGTAATTAACAAAAGAATGCAACACATTATCAATTAAAATTAAATAAATTATCAAAATTACGCTTTAAAAAATCATAGAATATCCAAAAAAAACAAAATCAATGGTTGTAATCTTCAATTAATTCAATAATTACAATCAATTGTTCAATAACAAACCTTAAAAGAGTCCTAATTTTACTGTATGTAAAAAATTGAATATACGATTAAAACCCTAGATTGTAAAAATGAAGTTTGATGAAATTATTAAAAAAAACACTATATATTACCTTAGAAACTGCTTCAATGTGGAACTGAAAAGTGCTTTTGAAAGAGACGTTTCTAGAATAAAGGTTTTGGGGATTTTTGGGGTTTTAGGGAGGTTTTGGCAACTGCAAAATGAATATGGTGAGAGTTAGAAGATGATTAGGGTTTGAAATGCTTAGCCAGAATTTAGTTGGAATGACCTCACCTATTATTATTAGTTAGTCAAGTGTGCACCTATTGTGGCTAGGCAAGCTAGCCACTCGACCTCTTAACGAAGCCACGACGAGCAACACAACATAGGTTATATTATGTCCGTGTACTAATTTGGTCTTATATAAAAATTTTCGTAAGCTGAATTGACTTACATTATAGTTTTTTACTCATATATATTTATCGATGAGAATTTGAGTAGTCAAATACGTTGAATTGAATATAGTTATAGTGATAATATTCGAATTCTCATCCTCAATTGTAATAGGATTTTGCATTAATAAACATAAACAGAAACAACATTAATAAAAGTAAATAACAATTGGTTAAACTTTAAATTTCCACTCTTAGCTATCTTAACGTATCTAATAGTATTCATTAACTTTTGCCCTGTAATACGTTATTGTTCTCGTAGTTCATTTGCAACAAACACAAAAATAAATGGATTTTTTTTTTTTACTTACTCATTCGGATAGTTTTATTACGCATGATTACCTTTGCAAAATGCTTACGAAGTTGCGAGTTGCGACCTCGCTGAAGAACAATAGTTCAATTTTACCACTTGACTTATGGATTTTTTTTATAAAAAAAAAACATTACTGCTTAACAAAGTTGCACCATACTGATTAGGCCATTAGACCGAAAGAAGATATCAAACTTACGGCATCTTTCGTAACCGAACCCCGTCGGCCTAGATCTTAATTAACCAATTAATCTTTCATTAAGTAACTTACTAATTTGAAACATCAACACATCATTACACCCAAAACAAAATCCCAAATCGTCACCACCACTAGAGAGAGAAAAACAGAGGACTTCCGATCTTTACTGCAAACCTCCACTTTTCCCTCTCACACATCACAATTTTTTCTCCAACTTTCTTCTCTCTAACATTCACTAATTTTCTCCAATCCTCAAAATCAAAAAAGGAAACTTCTTCTTCTTCAAAACCTAAAAAAAAAAATTAATTACAAATTCAAACAATGGGAAAAATCAGAGAATTACCTCAACGAAAAACAACAACAACAAAATCACTTCTTACTGAAGCTTTGCTCTTCACCACCATGTGTATTATTGGTGTTCCTGTTGAAGTTCATATCAAAGATGGCTCTATTTTCTCTGGAATCTTCCACACTGCTTCTGTAAATCAAGGCTATGGTTAATCTTTGATCTTTTTTCCTTTCTTTTGAGTTTGTAGCTTGAGAAATGATTTTTTTATTTTCTGGGTCTTGTTTGTTGTTGATTTTTGTATCTGGGTTTTGATTTTTGTGAAGAATTGTTGCTGTTTCTGTTAGTAATTGAATCTTTATGTTTTGCAAGTAGTTTGTCAATTTGAGCATTTTTTATTGGATCTTTAGTAATCTTGCTACCTGGGTTTGGTTAATCTTTAGATTATAATGTAACCCTTTTTTTAATTTGATGTTAATTTGATAATGTGAGTTCTGTTTTTGTTAGCTATCTTGAATTTGGAAAGAACTTATTGTTTGATTTTGATGTGATTAAGTTTGGTGAAAAAGGGCAATTGAAAGAATAACATTAGAGTAAGATAATGCTGAGTTTGGGATTGGATTAAGTGTGAAATTTGGTGATTTTATGTGGGGATTTGGTTTTGATTCCACATTTTCGGTTTCGGTGTTATTAGGCATTGTTTTGAAGAAAGCCAGGATGATAAAGAAGGGAATAAAGAATTCGAATGTGTCAAATGGCGGCCTCATTGATACTTTAGTGATTCTTCCTGGAGATCTTGTTCAAGTAGTTGCCAAGGTTTGTAGAAGGTCGTCTCTCGTTTTGTTTGTGATTTACTATTGGCAGTAAATTGTTGGGTTGATATGGTATTGTGATTTGGCTGTGTAGGGTGTCATGCTTCCAGCTGACTATGTTTTCAGTAGTGCTACCTACTACGATGAAGGGACGGCTTTGGGGACTATTGATACTTGTCAAGGTTCTCAAAAGGGAGCTGTGTTGAATGGTGAGCGGAGGAGTAATCAGGGGAGGTAATTGTTTCTAGTTTCTTGTTTTGGCTTAGAGCATTTTCGAAGTGATTTGTTGATGATGCTAGTAGAGTTTCATTATGCTCCTCATCTTTTATTTCTCATGCAACATTTTTACTGTGAGATCATAATATCCTAGTCCTTAGTAACTTCAACAATGAAAATCGAGGTCCCCGTGAGCTTAGTGCTAGTGTTTGGTAAGAATATATGGGGTCCAGTTCTGATGCTAATATATAGGGCACTGGTTCCGAGACTGCAAAAGCCTCGTTGGAGGTGTTACTATAGTTTTGAAACTTAATGTACCTACTTCATTACTTTGTATTTAAAGATCCATAATTCAATCAATGTTGAGCTTTCTCTTCCAATTAATTGTTCGTTGTGAACACAATACAAAAGTAATGAACGATAATTTGACCCGCTTTAATTTGTACAAATGTGGAATAATCTCCATCCTTTTCCTCATTGGTTTTTCCCTAAAGTAAAGTTTTGGAAATCTATAAGTTACATATATTCTGTCTCCTTGTTTTCCTTTCTAAGTTACAGGGAACAGTAAGTGGCAGATGTTTTGCTCACTTATTGTTTCTGTCCTTTGGGCATTCTCATGTTCCTTTTGATGTACACATGGAAATGCTTTTTGCTCTTGATCCTTGATTTCGTTGATGGATGCATTCAATTCTTTGGTGAATAAAATATATGTTTGTTTAATTTCTTGACTACTATTTTATGCTGTGTGTTTTTTATTAAAATCATTGTGAAATGAAAAATCGCTCTTCAGGGAATGGAAGGATAAGATGCCAACTATTTTGATTGGGAATCCCTTCTTCTGCTAATGAAAACTTGTTATTCTAGAGCTATGAATTTGAAATTGGATAAAACAGCAACTCACCTATCATTTTGGTTGCTTATCATCCTTTTTCTTCTGTTAATGTAACATCTTAGGGCTAAATTCTTGAGAGTTGCTTGTAGATTTTTTTTCTGCTTTGGGCAAAAGATATCCCTTGGACGATAATATTTATATAAGGCTGAATGGTTTTCTTTTCCTCCAAGGAGGCAAAGTGCTGCAGAATTTTGATGATTGATTGTGTTTGAAAGCCAGGAAATTTATGAAATATGTTTGAAGATGTTATTCTTGAATTCAAATGAATCAATCACCATTATTACTCTTTGGTCACCAAAATCGTTGTTGATCCTCTATGGAAATTTATCTGCAAGGGGTAGTTGACAGATAGGATGAAGAACATTTGTCTTTTTGTGCCTCTAGGTTTATCTATTCTATGAGACGGTTTTTGAGTATGTCTAAGAGTGTTTTTATGCATTGGAGATGATTAGAACTTATAATTTACAAGGCTGAACACCCTCCACAGCCCCTTTTTCTATATACTGCTTTTGGTATTGTAACCAGTTGAAAAAGTACAAACTACAAAGACATTTTTTAGTCAATTTATGAGATCTTGATGATTTCTGTGATGTTGGGATGCTAGAAAAAACTGTATAGGAGGGAGGCCATTTTCATTTGTAGTTCAGCTTGTGATCTTGACGATTTATGAACTTTTTTTCTTTTTGTTTGACAGACCGGTTGGGGTGACCATGCATCAAGATGAAGAAGTTGGTTACCATCATTCTTCCGAGGCATTGAAAGAGGTAAATATTCATTGTTCATTTATGATGTTCCATACTTCCATTAGCACTTTGGCAGGTTATATATACTTGTTTAATTACTTGTAGCCGCTCATAACCCAGTTAACACTCTATTGTGCAGATCCTTAAAGTCAATAGTTCATGTACAAGTGGTAAGTGGCAATGTCTATTCTAATCTGTCATCAATATTAGCTCCACTTTGAAGGCTAATTCTATCTGATGTCTATATTTTCAGTGAATGGTAGCTACAGTAATCGAAGCGTTAATAAGGAGAATCATGAGATGATGGCCGTTAGTCAGATGTGCAATAGATCACAGTCTACCAGTGATTTATCTTTGGATGTCAAGCTTCTTGATAAAAAATTCACATGTACAGAGTCTGTTGCTACAGAGGTTCCTGGTTCTGTCAAAACAAAGTCTGCTGCACCTCGTAGTTTTTTTGCACCTCCAGCAGAATTGTCTTCCCAAGATCCACTTAGAAAGACTGTTAAGGTAAGCATTACTGAGTTATTTGTACTTTTTAAGATGTGACTCATTCTCCCATGTTTACTATGCCGTACTTATTGTCAAAGCGGTTCAATAATAATGCTTGTTTTCTTGTTGATTGGACTGCTCCCCATTTTTTGTATTTCTTCTAAACCAGGGTGGGTGAAATGAAATGCTTTAATTTAAGCCTGATTACAAGATGTATAGGCTCTCAATTTTTGGTCTTCTTACCGCTTTATTTTCAACTTTCTTCCATTGCGGGCCTTCTTAGTAGAACCTCTACTGGATTTTTATTGATACAATTGTTTGGGTCTTTTTGTCATTGAAAGAATGAAAGTCTCGCGTTATATCATGTCTTTTGATAAGGACTGGTGCTTATATTATTAAAAGGTTTCTACATTTTATGCTGCATTACAGGGATCCAAGCTCAATCCAAGTGCCAAAGTTTTCTCCCCATCCATTCCAAACTTCAGATCAACACCACCTCTGGTACCTGCAATTCCTAGTGTTGCTTATGTACCTAACAGCTTGCCTCCAGTACAGGTAGCTGATGCACAGTCAGAAGTTGGAAGTCAACCCATTGTATCATGTTCACCATGGTCTCTTAAGTATGTTCCTTATGTTGCTTCAGCAACAATGAACACTGACAATGGTCTTCAATATAATCAATCTGTATGTATTATCTGGTCTTTTGTTTCACTTGCGCACCTTGTTTTTAGGCAATCAGAAGCATTTTACTTGAATACTGCTTGATGTTCTGTTAACTCTGTCCATCTGTATTCTGCAAGCAGTTTGCTGGGCATATTGGAACAAGGGCACAACATATGCGGCATGGTGCGCAGTACCAACAAGTTCAAGCTCTGCCTTCATATGTACATCCTAGTCATCAAAATGTATGCAATACGCTACCTTAACTATTATTTCAATTGATACATAAAATGATAAAACTGTCTATGCATTGCTGTAGTTTCAACTTTCAACTTTGTGTAGCAATATCAAGGGACACCTTTTCTCTTTTTATTAAAGAATTGCTTACCTAATGAATGTGTCAACTCCTGTAGGGCGTGTTTGGAAGGCCTGGGCAGCTTGTCTATGTACGTCCAGTTAGCCATGTAAGCTATGAAAATATGATGATGTGCTTGATTGCAATAATATTTTCCCATCTTTACTTTTCTCTATTTAAACCTGCATGGCTTTGCCTTAATATTTATTTTGCTACTTCCTAAACTTTGCTTCCTTTCATGTGAAGGATTTGATGCAGATTCCAGCACATATGTCACAAGCTCAGCATTCCATATTGGCATCTCATCCAATTCATGTTGGTATTGTGAAGAATGAAGGTACACAAATTTTTTTTATGTTGAGATGCCTACTTGATGAGTATTACATGTTTTGATTTCATTTTTCTGTGTTCTCCCAATTCCTGCTTAAGGTAAGATGTCTTTTCTATTATTAGTATACATCAGAAGTGATACAGGGATATTTGCCATATTGCTTTTGCAGCTTAAATACATGCAAGCACGCAACTTTAGGGGTAACTATAAGCATAATTTACTTTGATATTCTATAATGCTATTCCTTTAAGATTATATGATAGATTTCTGTAACATCGATCTGTATTATAAATGTTTTAACGTTTTGTTACTTGTAGTTAGCAGTTTGGTTTGTGGATTTCATTTTCCTCAATGTAATTGTATTATTCGATGTAGACCTTTAGGTGAAAATCAATACTATTATGATTGATCTAAGGTTTAATGACTCTTGCACATTGTCTGGAAGAGTGAAAATGGTAAAAAAGGAAGGGAAGAGAATGGGTGGGGAAGAAGCTACCTTAATTGGGTAAGGAATTGAGGGTAGAAGAGAGACCCCTTCCTCTTTTAATAAACAGTGTACCTCTTATGTTGGAGAGAACGAAGCTCCACCCTTTAGTTAGTTATAGTTAGCATTTAGGACTTTGTATATCATCTTTCCTAATCTAGTGATATGGTTCGATGTAGGCTTTCGGGCAAACCTAGGACCCTTATCATGGCATAACCTTTTAGTTTCTGTTGGCTATTCAAAATATTGGAAAAACTTATCTGTGCTGGATTGCTGGTGACAAATGATATGATCAGTGATCTTTTCAGCTGGCTTCCTTTATCATTCGAAGAAAACTCTACTTGTAAAACCAATCTTTTAAGCTCAATATCACTTGGAATAAATTAGCAACTAACAAGTATTGCCATGGATGAAGATTTAAGTCAAATAGATTAGAGTGACCTTGTGGGCTGAAGATAATGTCTTGAAGGATCCTGTAGATGGAAAGTGTCTAATCGTTTCTTTTTTCCTTAGAATTTAACTTTTCTGTCATCAGAAAAAACTGATTGTACATATGCTCTACCAATATAAATTGGTTAGACTCTTCTTGTAACATAAATATGCCAAATTGGGAAGTAAGTTGACACATTATCGTTGAAGGGGTGATAAGTATTCTATGTTGCATGGAATAGGTAATACGTTTCAAATATGCTAAAAGTTTAAATGTAAAGCTGAAAATGATTTCTAGTATGTGAAACTTAAAAAGTATATTTAAGCTAATTCAAACCTATAAACAAACCAAGCATAACACAGTTATGCGGAACAAGCCACTAGGACTACTACATGTTTGAAAATTGTCTATCTTGAGCCATCATAATTGGAGTTGGGTATACTGCTCAATTGAAGGTACAATCATGATTGCGACCTACTTTCTTAGGATTTTTTTTTTTTGTTAAATTTTGATTAGAGTTGAGTTTATTAGCTAGCTAGGGACGATATCAGTTTTCCTTGCTTTTTATGATGGTAAATTGTAATTTGCTTGCCTAATTTGAGCTGCAATAAGCTTACATCACTGTCATGTTTGGTATAATGTTATTTAACTTAGCAGTAATAATTTTGTGTTTGGAATTTGTAAGCAAAAGAGCTATCTATGGTACTCCTTTTGACTTCTCTGAAGTAATGCAATGTTTTATTTTATTTTTTGGCAAAACTTGCCTCTCTTTCCCACCTTGAATGGAGTTTAATAGTTTATGGCCTCTTGGGGGCTTGAATATCTTACATCATTGAAGTTTATTACAATATGGGTAAAAATCATCCTTTGATCCTATATATTCCGGATTAGTTTGCTGAAAAGGTAGGTTGGGGTAGGAGATTTGGTGCTGTAGAGATGTGTCAACTTGTAATTATAGTAGCTGTCATTTATGATCACTGTGCTTTAAAAATTGATTATCATTGTTGCTGTGAAATGATCCTTACTTTCATTCTTTGGTTTTCATTTTCAGGTGTTCTATCTGGTCCAACATTGCCACCTTCCATGACTCCGCCATTGATGACTAACAGACCACAACCATATACACTGCCTAGCCACATTCATCAACTATCACAACCTCTTTTTTCTTCCATGCGTCCTCCTATTTCGATTATTGGTTCTAATATTCCTTATAGTGCTAAGTTTTCATGAACAATTCTTTCATAGAAACTTTCCATCACATTTCTTTGAAGTTTGTCCCATTTTTCATCGACAAAAGTTTTGGCGAATAGTCTTAGAGTTTTCTTGGAACTAAAAATTGATTTTTTTTAGGAGTGCGGTATTGAAGGAAACATTTTTCCACCCATGTATTTTAGAAGGAGGGGTGATGCTGGCAATGTAGGGAATTATTTTGTTGATTCATGGTTTCAAAAAGATATAGGGTGTTTCAGGGTTGATTGACCTGTATTGTAAGTGAGGATATTCAAGTATTCAACCATTCAATTGGTTTATCTCTGAACAAATACCAAGTTTTACAGTGTTACTGCCTGTCTACTTTGGAAGACAGAAGAATATACAAGTTTATATTCATCCATTCATTCTTTTAATGTCATGCTTTGAACTTTTAACTCTAATGATAGTTTCGGATTGTCTTGTTTTGCTTCAAAAGACATGTCTGGCCACAACTATTATGGGCACGGTGCTGTAAACTCCTTTGCAGGTGACTAATTCCTTTTAGCTACTGCAAACAGACAAGTCTGTGGATGTGAACCCTAAGATGCGTTGAGAATGGGGCTCCAAATTACAAGGGCTCTGTAGCAACCCTTCGATCAACATAGTTGAAGGCTATATGCCAATTTTAAATGGTTTTAAACATTTGTAGATCAGTTGAAGCCTCTTTGAGTCGCAAGAAGGCCTCACTGTATTTTAGAAGTACATAGAGTGATAGAGCATATTGTGGTGCAAGAAAGGCCACTACCCCATTGTTTGAAAGGTGTGTTTCATAAAAACTCCTCTGTTCGCGATACTGTTTATTTGATGCAGAAAATGGACAGTAGTTTACTGCCACAAACAAATTGGAGAAATGAATCTTAGTTCTCCAAGAAAACGTTGGACCTGCACACAGAGGGGATACTCGCCTTTGCAGCTTGTACACAGTTTCAAGGTCAATGATAATCAAAAGTAGTGACTAAAAAGGAAGATTATATATAAGAGAACAATAAAATCCGGTCGCATTATATAACAGCATGTCAATATGTTCACGAGTCAAAAAGACTATACACTTGTAGAGTAAAAATAAAACAAGGCATACGCAAAAGATCACAAGCCTAATCAAAAAATTTATCAAACAAATATATGAAATTGCAACTAATCATCCGACCCTGCTGTGGTGAAGCGCTTTGCAGTGGTTGCAGCTATTATACCATGAATCTACAGAGGTTTATACAAGGATGCAAATTTGTGTTTACATTCTGTTGGGCCTGTCAAGTGCTAGCACTGGAAGTCTCTATACTCTCAAAGAACATTAACTTGATGTTTACGAGTCCAACCTCGAACCCCATTTGATATATTTTTCAGCCTCCTGAGTGTAACCTGAACGAGTTAGAAGTCCACCCATGAGAGAGTAATGAATTTTGGTTGCCTTGAGTTTATATTTTCGAGTCATGAGTTGAAAGATTTTAGAAGCCTCATCTGCCAGTCCAGCTTGATCACAAATTGTTAGAATAGCGTCAAAGGTAGTTATATTTGGAGGCTTACCATCACTCAGCATTTTGTAAAATAGAGCAAGTGCTTCTCTATAACATTCATTGTATCCGTAAGCCACCATCATAGCGGTAAATACCACTGAACCTTCACAAAAGTTGAGATCAGACACCAATTTTGCCTTCTCAATCATCCCACATCTTCCATATAATTTCACAAGTCTCGCTGAAATGAAAGGAACACGCTCAATATCCTTCTTCAACATTTGTCCATGGACTTCTTTCCCGAGTTTCAACAGTCTGTGGTCATGACAAATATCTAACACTCTAGAAATTGTTACTGCATCTGCTCTGTGCTTGGACAGCTGCATTGACCTGAAGACCTCAAGGGCTTCATATGGACGCTTGTTTTCAACGCAAGAACTAATAAAAGCCGTCCAAGAAATCACATTTCTCATCTCCATGGAAAAAAACAGTCTCCGACTGATCTCCAAGACACCACATTTCGAGTACATTACAATCAAAGATGTTATCAAAGATACATTAGGTAGCAAACCATTTTTCACCAAATACCCATGAATTTCCTTTCCTTGCTTTAACGCCTTCAACTTAGCACAAACCGGAAGAACTGTTGCCAACGAAACAACATCAGGCCTAAACCCTTCCTGCTGCATCCAAATTATCGACCTCAAAGCCTGATCAAGCCTTCCATTTGCGATATAACCAGAAATCAAAGCAGTCCACGAAACAGTAGTCCTATCCTTAGAGTTATAAAACACCTTTCTCCCATTACTCATATCCCCACACTTACAATACATATCAATCAAAGCCGACTTTATAAACGGCTGCTCAACATAACTCCCTTTCTTAAACACATAACCATGAACCTCCTTACCCATCTTCCACGCCCCAACCTCCCCAATGATAGGAAGCAATGTAGTCAACACCACTGAATTCGGCTCTACACCTTCCTTAATCATCAACCTAGTGTACCTTATCGCCTCCTTAGGCAAACCATTATGCGCAAACCCAGCAATCATCGCGCCCCAAACAACAACATCTCTCACAGGCATTTCATCAAACAGGAGCTGAGCAAGCTTAACTCGCCCGCATTTAAAGTACAAATCAATCACACTAGTCATAATTATGTTACTTCCTATAAAACCATTCTTAATTAACAACCCATGAATCTTTAACCCTTGCCTAAAAGCCTTTGCGCCACCAAAACTCTTAATTAAACATGAAAAACTATATTCATTCAATTCAACTCCAATTTCTCTCATCTTATAAAATGCATACAACAAATCTTTGTATTTTCTCCCACCCGCAATCACATTACCCCTAAGCAAAGCATTCCATGTATAAACATTGCTAAAACTCTCATTTTCGACGTCGTCGAAAATCCTATTTGCATCATCAATCAACCCACAAGAAACATACATTTGTATAATCTTTGTTTTAAGAAACTCGTTGTTTTCAAGCCCATTAATCCTAATGTGGGCATGAATTTGTTTCGCTTCGGTCTGCGATTTCGAACGAGTACAAGCACCAATTAAAGCAGAGAAAGTCGAGCCGTTTACAGGGATCCCCTGTTTTTCTAAGTAATCTAAAATTGTTAAGGCTTGTTTAAGCTTGTTTTTTCTTGCGAATTTTTCAATGTCTTTGTAAATTGAATGTGGGTTTTTCTTGTGGAGGGGAATTGACCATGGGTATGCTGTTTCGTCTCGTTTCGAAACGGGTTTTTGGCGGGAATTTGGGGTTTTTTTAACAGGTTTGTTTTGAATTTCGGTTGGAAATGAAGGGTTTTTTATTGGGTTGAATTTGGATTTAGATTTCGCGGGAATTGAGGAGAATGGTGGAGGTGATGATGAGGAGAGTGAAGCTGTAATTGCAGCCATTTTTCTCTGTTTGAATGGTAGTGCAGTTGTAATTTTATCGTCTGTGTTTAAGCTTGTGTATATGTACTGTAAAGGACCAAAACTTCTAAGGGAGTCAGGGACCTACACTTTCCAACTTTCAGAAACCATCTACTCGGAAACGTTTAAGAAACTCTTCGGAAACATTTTTGAAACTTAATTTAAAATCAGACATGTTTTCTATATCTAGAAACTTCATGTAGTGTCAGATGAAACGTTTCGAAAACTTTCTAACTTACATACGGGGATTTAGTAATGTTTCCAAGCTGAGTACTTGGCTTAATCATTCTATGATCTAACTCACACCCTCAACTTACAATTTTTCCGGGTTTCCCCAAGAACCTCGAAAAAGGTACTTCTTGCTCTCGTATCATGTTTTAGCTTTCTAGTTGTTTTCAACTGTCCAGGGATCTTCTATTGATTTGAGATCAACATGTAAAACTTTAGGCTAATATTTTTTTCGAGTCCCCCAAATTTCCTAATAGTATGACTTAACCTTCATTTTTGACTTTTAGAGGGCTTTCAAGGCTCCGTCTCATTTTCTCGTCAAATTTCCCCCTATTTCGGTAACATTCGGATGACCAACAATCATATTTAGCCTCTAAGAACTAGTTATGTTTTCACTTTAGAGGATTTCCAAAAAGGTGGACACTCGTCTTTTTCGTTATCTCAAGACCTTCTTATAACCTTTCGAAACTTTTTTGGATCATGGGGACACCATGTAAATTTTTTTGAGAAGATTTTTTTTTTTTTGAGACCATGGAACCTCTGAAGACTGTGAATTATAGGCTTCATTTTTAGCTTGAGGGTGGTTGTTTCGAGCTCCGTCTTATTTTTAGCTTGTAATCCTTGTATTTATCCAATGTGTTATATGTGATCCCGGTATGCCTCATAGTCGGATTCAACCTCTACAAACTTGTTATCTTCCTTCTTTAGACAATTTTTTGAAAAATTGGCACTGTGGCACACTAATCTTTTCGCTCTCCCAAAACTCATCTTATGACCTTTCACTTTCAAGCCCCAAAAAGCTAGGGCCCTATTTTGACCATAGAGAAATATTACTACTATGGCAAGTAAAATTTTCTTGCAATTTCTTTGTAAGACAAGTAAAATGTTATTTCTTGCAATTTCATCCTTGACACATCGAGTCATTTATCTAATATAATTAGAATCTGAATCATTTATTTGTTTTGAGGTATGAAAGTGTGTGATGAATGACCTCCTACGAATATTGTAGGCATTACTTAGTAATTCCCTTATTTATTCTGCTCTTGGTTTCTCAAATGAGTTTTCCTTCTTCACTAGTTCACTGTAAATCCTCCTTTCCTCTGCTTTTTTTTTTTTAATTGCCAACAAGTGTATTCCCATTTTGTTAAAATTAGTTGCTCCATATTTAGGTTCAATTTCAAGTTAAGCTGTTTTCCCCGTAATCGATCCAAATCGCCTTGTCATTGTTAAGCCAAATTAATCAATTAAAGAACAATGCATGAGCTTCATGAGCATGTCAAATGCTGGTGGGAACAATTCAGCACTTCCTTAGTACTGATTTATGTGTTATTCACGATCATAATTTGACAAAACGTTGGAGATACTCTGCTCCCTCTATGCTTCTTCACTGACTAAGAGGTTCAAAATGAGAAATATTTCGATGACAAACGTCACATATAACCCAAACTATGCATTCTTTCCAAATTGATCAGCTCAATTATTTCTTTGTCTTGTGACAAGGCAAGCGCAACCATAGCAGTTCTTCTGGGCTCATTCACTGTATTAGCATTGATGATCATACACAAATGGCTGTTAGATGGCAACAAGTACACATTCTAGAGGAAAAAATTCACCACAGTCGCAAACATCCATCCATGTTTACAAGATATTCAGGAGACTTGATTAATTAACTTCAAAATGTTGGGATCATACAAGAAGTCTATAAAACTCATAATCTGTCTATTTTAAGATCTAATAGCACTAACCATGACACACTTGACCACAGCCAAATAAATCTGTAACTTGTCACCATAAAATTACTTGACTAAAGTCATGTACTCCACTAAACATAACAATTTTGCTAACCTAGCACCTAATAAACACATCAATAAATTATACAGTACTTTCAACAAAATATAATGAATGTTAACAATTTGAACCACTTGCAATATAAACACAAAGTCTTGCCTTTGGTTTGGACAGGATACTGCACTCGAGCAGCTAGGAAAATTTTGCACGGAATCTTGGTGATCTTTCCATTCAAGGCTGTCTCAACCAACTAGAATATGTGCAATGTTCGACTGATACTCCTGATGATGAGAAAATGTTGTTAAGCAAAGTTTCAGACAGATGTTTTGATGTTGATTATCCGAGCTAATGCAATCACTCTGTTCATGTTCACGGGTTCTTGAAGTCTTGATGATGATTCTCAGTTATCTGCCTCTCCATCAGGTTTTCTTGCACAGCCTTTGCCAAGCAGCCAAGATTATAGTTCAGTGAGTGTTTAAGATTAAAAAAATGATACACTCAATAAAAAGTCTTCTAAATTCCCAAGTTCAAAACAATTAAGGCACTTCTACGAAGTGAAGGAATAATAAGATATAATACTTTCAAGGGTGGTATAAATAATTGATTATGACACTACAGATGTCCAAAGCTAGAATATTAACTTTCACTCACCATAAGCAGTTCTGTCATCTTGCCAGTTCTTCTCTCAGGAAAAGTATGGGGCATTGATGCAGGTTGATCTGATGGGTCAGAGCGAATGGCTTGGAGAGGTTTAACCAAGAGGGGCTTGCTCAAGTCTTGAACTTGTTCTGTGGTGAGCCCTGAACTATTCGGCAACACTTTGCTGGACTGTCCACTATCATTTTGATTTTCCACAGACTCAGGCGATCCTTGCATCCTCTTAGCAGCACTGACAAGTTCATCAAACGGTTGAGAAGCAGAACCACTATCTGTCTGTGATCCTTTGGAGGCTGCCTCCTGGGTCAAAGGGGCCTGTTTGATTTTGGAAGCTGCCAAATGAGCAGGTTGACAAGCAATTGGAGGTGCTTCAACAACTGGGGTTGCACCATTCGACAAGTTCATAGGTTGCAAAACAACTGGAACCACAGTGCCTCTTTCTCCTACTGGATGAGGAGGCTGAGTTGCCACTATAGACATTTGCGTAGCTCGAGCCCTAGCCAATTGGTTAGGAATGGGCGAGCCATTAGAAGGGTAGGCATGGTGATCACTTCTCCCTTTCCCTCGACGTTTACGACCTTGTTTTACTGGTGGGAAAGGTACCTCATTTCTCTGGATCATTTGCAAATTAGGAGCCACATCATTTTCAGCTGAGACAGGAACAATATGACCTGGCTTGAATACAATGCCCCTCAGATTTGTGTCACAATCACCAATACGAACTGCAAGCAGATAACCAGCATCAAATACTGCCTCGATTACACCAGTGACTACCTGGCCTACTGCTGAATCCTGTTTATTGTTCTTTGTTGAATCGACAGATGGTGGTTGTTGATTCTCTTTTACTCTTTCGAATCCAGGAGGAACGGGAGCACCTTCACCATGGTTTTGGTTCTGATCCAATTTATGCGATACATGGGTACTTTTCACAGGGTCTTGACTACGATCTTTTCTAGGACGGCCTCGCTTTCTTTTCATAGAACCATCTTCTGACGGCGGAGAGAATGGGTTATTCGTCTGGTTTGGTTCATTCATCTCCAACATTATAAGTAAAGAGCAATGAGTTTTTCACCTGCAAAATACCTAGATATTATCTCAACTTCTCAAGCAAAGGCAACACAATACAAACATGACTACTGAGTGATCGGAATCAAGACTTATCAGCATTCAGTAATGCTGCTTACTCCACTTTAGGAACTCTCTAGGAAAATAGCAGTACTTGAAAATAATGCTCACACAAGTTTTCACAATGAACAGCTTTAATAATAGGAAGCAACAACATTTTCATAATAGAAGTATGATCCGTGCAGTTATGTAACACAACTTAGAAACCATAATACCTTGATATAATGTGTGCTAAAGCGTCTCAAATAACCATTAGCATTAGCAAGTTGAATCTGTCAAATTCTAAATAAGTGGAAAAGCAATGTTCTGTCAGATAGCAGCTTAAGGTAGCGATTATAGTAAAATTGTGATTCTCAAAAATACAATTTGCAATGTCTCACTCAGAAGCTACTAGTATTTCTACTTGTTAAATTCCATACTCCACAAACACCCCATACATTTAAAACACAAGCTAATTGTATTGAGCATCTTTCTTTCCACAAAAGGAAAAATTTTGGGAGAGCTATCTTTCTATAAGACTGTTTTGAGAAAAAATATATATATTCACAATTATTTTTGTTATGCATAATCTTATAAAATGTTGAATGTTGCAGAAAGAAAAGTAATCATTGGCTTATTGCCATAATCTGGTAAGGTGACCGAAATACGTCATTGAGATTTCCCCCTTTCTTTGCATATCCCTCTCCTTTTCCCACTTACCTTCTCCATACCTGCCGTCTCTATTCAAATCTTGCACATCCTCAAAAATATGACCTCGAAATCAAACTCCAAATCCCCTACTTCATTCCATCTTTTTTTCCTTTCTTATTTAGCTTCTACTCAGTTCATTCATTCACCAATTCAGCTACTAACTACTAAGATAGTAAACTATTTCCACATTTCCTTACTACTAAGATCGTGAATTATTCAATAAGAAACTAATCATGTTCTGCTATGCAATACGAGAACACTGGCCAACTCATCGGATTCTGTCAATTGTTACCTTCATGCAACCAATACCTAACCACTACAAACACCAGAAAAACAAAATTACAAACACCAGCTCCCCACTAAATTTCCGAAAACGGAAAACTAGCTTAACATGCACCCTTAATCTAACCACTACTCAATAACCACTAACAAAACAGCTACTCACTAATCCAATAGGTAATTTAGCCGAACACGCCTGTGCAATTGTTAAGCTAAAATCGGCTCTTCACCAACTGTCACAACGGTCATAAAATCGCATCCAAGTTTGTGCAGTATATAAAATCCAAATGTTACCCAAACAAGAAAACACAGCTTTGCATTTACAACATCCTAAACTTAGCAAAAAATGATAGAAATACCTATATTATTCTAGAATATTCTAGCTTATACAATCAATTATTCAACTTACAAAAATGTTGGTAATTTAATTAGCCTTAATACAAATCCACCTAATAACAGGACCACTTCACAAATATAGCTGATGAATCCCTCAAAATATGAATAAAAATTGCTAATTTTCAACAATTTTCACAAGATTATATTAAATTCAACAAAAAAAAAAAAAAAAAGTCAAATTTCAATTCATGTATCAAAAAATTTCAGCAGGGAAATTTAGGAGTGTGACAAAACACAAAATTGAATTAAATTGATAACATATTATAACCTCAAAAATCAATTACAGCTTAGATTGACAACAATTAACAAATTTAATGAAAAAATTTCCGTTAAATTTAAACGATTATTTAATCAATCAAACAATTTGTAACATAACAGTATAAAAATTGAAACTTTATTAAAATAAAATAAAATTGGAGCTATAAAAAAATTGAAAAATAAAATAAATGAATGAATTGAAGTAATGAAATCCAAAAATTACCTTAGAAAATTGGAGATTTGAAGAAGAATTTTTGATTGTTAATGAATTGAAAGACGAATTCTAGAAGTTGGACTTTCACTGTGTTAAGTCACACTAAACCTAATAAAGTCTCTTAACAAAAAAAGTTTTTATTTTTTATTTTTTGAATTAAAGGATTCATAGTATTTCTAATTTTCGAAATGATAGTACACGCAAGTGTACAACCGTACAAACGTGAAATGTGCAAAAAAAGTTTGCTGGAGTAAATAACAATCTAGGGAAATTCACCTCAACGTATCGTGTTTTTATGCAACGGTATAAAATTAATGGAGTCCGTCACTTTAAACTATAATTGTGAATATAAAAATAGAATATTAAATGAGAAAATGACAAAAATAATAATATATAATACTTCGTAATTGTCAAATTTTGTATGAGAACCACAAACTTACAATGAAAATACAATAATTAATTTGGATTTTTCACTCAATGAAAATGTAGCAAGTAAAAAGGTAAAGAAGTATCGTATATTATTGTTGTTGATTTTTAAAAACTTAAGTTTTTTATAAGTTATATTCTTGAAATTTTCCATATTTAAAGTTGTATCCTATGTATAATTTTTAAAATTCTCATTTGTACCTCGAAACTAACCTATATTTCTAATTCATGCCTCTTGTATGTAATATTATTATGAATTTAGTTAGTTTCGATTAATTAATTCTCTTTTGATTTTTTTTTTTACTATGTACTCCCTCCGTTCTCTTTTGTTTGATACGTTTTGACTTGCACGTATGTCAATGCATTTGTTTGGCCTTAAATATCTTTTGTTGTGTATATGTAAAAATTATAATTATTGAATGTAAATAACTTACTCATTGAGACGAATCAAACAAGACCCCATATGACTATATTATATTTTATATATTAATAGCAATTTAGAAAATTCCCTCATCTTATGAATAGTGTCAAGATTCTAAACGTATCAAACATTTAGCATCGGAGGGAGTATAACATATGTCTCTAACGGTGTTTGACTAAATAATCTAATTACAAAATAAATAAAGACAAAACTAACAAAACATTTTACTAGTAAGAAAAGTTATCGGCAAGGACACAACTTGAAAAAAAATATTCCGCAAATGAGTTGAAGGGTGCAATTTAGAATTTAGGAAACTATGATATACAACTTAAAATAAGCAAAAACTTAAGAGTAACTTTGCAACCTAAAAAATAACATGCATATGATAAAATAATAAATGATGGGCATGAGTCATGTTGGGATAACCCACACGCCAATCCCGTGGAACTCATACCATAGTTGGTTGTGTCAAGAATGAGCATAAATAACCATGCATGGTGAGCTCGTGTTGATTTTCTAAAACCATGCATAGATAACCCACATTTTATCTCAGGGCAATGCCTGTTTTGTTTTTGTATCAACACACGAGCCGACCCATCGTACTAGTACCAACTTATAAAAATGTTATTTATGCACGACTCATGCTCTATCAACGTGCCTCTCATGTCATACCGTGTTGTGCTGTATCATGTCATGTCATGTCATAGTAGATTTGTACTAAGCGTGAGCCAACTTATGCCTTGTCGAGCCGGCCCTGTTGGCGTCCGGCTCTACCGCCCTACCATATCCAATGTAAATTACAATTCGATTACCATTACAATCTCACACTTTCAAATCAAACCTTTTCCAATACTCCAAATAGCACTTATTTGATTGACCTTTCTGGAAACCACAGGAAATCATTAGACTTTAAGAGTTTAAGCCGTCAGTAAAAAAATGAAAATTACCAATTTTAACACCTTGTTTGGTTGATTATTAATTACTCGTTTTAATTCCCCGTTTCACCGTCACTCTCTTCAACTCACTCCACCGTCCTGCCATTCCTGCCGACGTCGACGCTTTCCCAGTATTTCCGACGCTTTTTTGCTCTAAAACACCAAGGTTTGAATTTTTTATTTATTTAATTATTTATTTGTTGTCTTTTAATTTTGCTGTTTCTTTATAATTGTTTAGGTTAATCTAGTAATAATAGATTGAATGTTAAATTTGTTAATTGTTTTTTGAGTTTTGTTGAAATTCAAACCTAAAAACATGAATTTTCCAATTATTTGATTCTATGATTTGCTTATTTGTATCATATTAATCAATTTAATTAGGAAATGTTAAATGCTGTTGATGAAATAGTAATTTATCAACTTAATTGGTAATTTATTGTGGAAATACGATTTACTTAATGAATTGTTTTGCATAATGAAACAANTATTTCTAATTCATGCCTCTTGTATGTAATATTATTATGAATTTAGTTAGTTTCGATTAATTAATTCTCTTTTGATTTTTTTTTTTACTATGTACTCCCTCCGTTCTCTTTTGTTTGATACGTTTTGACTTGCACGTATGTCAATGCATTTGTTTGGCCTTAAATATCTTTTGTTGTGTATATGTAAAAATTATAATTATTGAATGTAAATAACTTACTCATTGAGACGAATCAAACAAGACCCCATATGACTATATTATATTTTATATATTAATAGCAATTTAGAAAATTCCCTCATCTTATGAATAGTGTCAAGATTCTAAACGTATCAAACATTTAGCATCGGAGGGAGTATAACATATGTCTCTAACGGTGTTTGACTAAATAATCTAATTACAAAATAAATAAAGACAAAACTAACAAAACATTTTACTAGTAAGAAAAGTTATCGGCAAGGACACAACTTGAAAAAAAATATTCCGCAAATGAGTTGAAGGGTGCAATTTAGAATTTAGGAAACTATGATATACAACTTAAAATAAGCAAAAACTTAAGAGTAACTTTGCAACCTAAAAAATAACATGCATATGATAAAATAATAAATGATGGGCATGAGTCATGTTGGGATAACCCACACGCCAATCCCGTGGAACTCATACCATAGTTGGTTGTGTCAAGAATGAGCATAAATAACCATGCATGGTGAGCTCGTGTTGATTTTCTAAAACCATGCATAGATAACCCACATTTTATCTCAGGGCAATGCCTGTTTTGTTTTTGTATCAACACACGAGCCGACCCATCGTACTAGTACCAACTTATAAAAATGTTATTTATGCACGACTCATGCTCTATCAACGTGCCTCTCATGTCATACCGTGTTGTGCTGTATCATGTCATGTCATGTCATAGTAGATTTGTACTAAGCGTGAGCCAACTTATGCCTTGTCGAGCCGGCCCTGTTGGCGTCCGGCTCTACCGCCCTACCATATCCAATGTAAATTACAATTCGATTACCATTACAATCTCACACTTTCAAATCAAACCTTTTCCAATACTCCAAATAGCACTTATTTGATTGACCTTTCTGGAAACCACAGGAAATCATTAGACTTTAAGAGTTTAAGCCGTCAGTAAAAAAATGAAAATTACCAATTTTAACACCTTGTTTGGTTGATTATTAATTACTCGTTTTAATTCCCCGTTTCACCGTCACTCTCTTCAACTCACTCCACCGTCCTGCCATTCCTGCCGACGTCGACGCTTTCCCAGTATTTCCGACGCTTTTTTGCTCTAAAACACCAAGGTTTGAATTTTTTATTTATTTAATTATTTATTTGTTGTCTTTTAATTTTGCTGTTTCTTTATAATTGTTTAGGTTAATCTAGTAATAATAGATTGAATGTTAAATTTGTTAATTGTTTTTTGAGTTTTGTTGAAATTCAAACCTAAAAACATGAATTTTCCAATTATTTGATTCTATGATTTGCTTATTTGTATCATATTAATCAATTTAATTAGGAAATGTTAAATGCTGTTGATGAAATAGTAATTTATCAACTTAATTGGTAATTTATTGTGGAAATACGATTTACTTAATGAATTGTTTTGCATAATGAAACAAAATGATGAAAAAGCTTTCGACTATTTTGATTTGATTGTTTTTGTTATGGGAATATTATTGATCTTAATTTTTGTTATTTACAGGCTGCTATTCGACTATTTGACTGTTTATGGTTTGCTGGAATTAGCTGCAAATGGCTTGGAGGGTGTCTGGCAGGAAGGTCAGTTGTTTTTACTAATCATCTTTATTTTACATGTTCTTCCTTCTGGATTCTTACTAGAGAGCTTATAGTTTCAAGGATTTGATAAAAAAACACCCGTATATCTTATTAGTGATTGATAATCTTATTTAGCCTTTTGATTCACTTGGTAATGCCTATTTTTGACGGAATTATGAAGTTTGAACTGTAAGTACCTTTGAATTTCTAGAAATGATGAACACTTAGTTTTTAGTTGTGCGAGAGATTTTGTCACGTTGAATTGGGGTGGGATTGAGAAAGGGAAAGGGAAAGGCAAGGATGAAAGTGCAGCAAAGGGATAGATTATGAAAAGGATTTTACACTGTCGCGCTAGGTAAATATAGATCCTGTTGTTATGAATCAACATAGCAGAGACAGTAAAGAGGGAGAATGCAAAATTACACTAATATGAATGATTATTCCACTTTTCAAGAGGTGGATGCTCTCCTAACTCAAGCTTTCAAGTGGCTTGATGACTCCAATAAACTCTCAATTACATTCAACATGATTTCCCCTCGCCCTATTGAGCTTGTTTGGAGGCATTGGGGAAACACACTGTGCAGTATTGTCACGGGGCCACAATATAAAGTTGTGCTCTCATTTCTGCTTGAGTAGAGATAACTGTTCTAAGACATGGCACATAAAGGCGACACAACCGTTATTGGCGCTATTTACTGCCAAATCTTTTTATCTATTCTTGTTTTGATTTTGAATAATTTAGGTGCTGCATTAGAGTAATAAGGTAATTGATTAAAGCCACATGAGCATAAGTTTGCGCTGTACGCTACTAATATCATTCCTTCCTACTAAATTTGTCTTTGACTAATTGACTTCCCTTGTTTTATTGCCACGATCCATTTTCCTGGTGGGAAATTTATTGGGTTGATGAGGACATATATGGCTTTGAACCTAAACTACAAACTTGAGGTTTGGTGGGCTAGAAGCAATAACTTTGATTTTGTGAAAAAAATTATGCCTTGTTGACAACTGTGTACCTAAACTAACAACCTGGCATTCTTTATGCAAAATTTAAAGTATTTTTACATCAATAGACTAGCAAATAAGCTTTTAGAATGGTTCACTTCCTTTCGAAGTGACTGTACATTGTGTGCAAGAGCTAGGAGAGTTGTGATGCACAAATCCTCTCTGTCACTATCACTAGTGATTGCTGTGCTGTATGAATGTGATAGGAGAAAGCATAATCTTTGTGACATCCTAGGTTACCACACTTGGGGTTGTGAAACTATGTAATTTAAACTTTATGATTCCACACTTATCAATGTTTTTATAACACTTTGTAGCTTTGATGACTATCCTATTTGTGAGTTTGAGTCAAATGATAAATTTGGTGGGAAAAGGCCATTGTTTCTGTTTAAGTTACGTTGCCCCCACTCATTATGTTTCTATTCTAAGCATCTAGGGTGTGAAGCATTTTTGTCTCAGGTGTTTTTTGGAAATAGACTTTAATTCACTCACCATGTTTATTGACATCACAGGTGTAATTATACAATAAAGAAATTATGCTAATTAGACCTACGGATGAGTCAACAATTTTCCATGTGCTAGCCTTTTGATGTGTTTCTTTCAATGCTGAATTTTTTTAGAAATCTATAATCAAGGTGTTTTTGGTGTTATGATTCACTCACCCTTGACTTTCTTTATTTGGGGGTACCATCCCTGACGACTTTGTTCTATTTGAATGTCATTTATTTCTTGCATTTTGGGTGGATGTGTGTTGGGGAATCTAGTGTTAACAACTTAACGGTGTATATAGAAATTGAATTTTGGTTAAGTTGATTATCTTTGCGTGAAAAGATTCACAAGATATTGAAGCAAACAAGGAAGCATGCTGAAACTGCTTGAGTACTTGGTTTGTTGCAAACTTGCAATCACTTTGTTGATGTTGATTATTTCCGCATATTACGTGAGTCTGGTAGAGCTAGCTGTTGACTGGTTCATGAATGGCCGCTCCACCCTTGGCCCATCCTGGATTTAGCCTGTCTGAGCTAGGCCCAAGGATGAACTAGCCAATAACCAGCAAAGTTTAAACCTAAAGCAGGGCAGTCTATGGGCTTTGGGCCACTGTTTGGAACAGATAAAATTGGGCCATGCTAACTCAGGTCCTCTGATCATTCCTCATGGAGTCATGGGCCACAACCACTTCATGAGTCTATGGATCCTAGGATCAGTTTTCCTAGCACCTTATTTTTGTTGCTCCCATTTTTTCAGGTATGGCTTGGGCCTTGAATCAGCCCATGTCCACTGATCTGCATACGGTTCTGATATATATGAGCTTCCTAACTCCCACAGAATGAGCTCCATGGTCTAGGGATATTTTTTTTCTTCCATCATGTTGGCCTGTGGGCTTCAGTGTAAATGGCTGTTCTGTTTGTACATTGGGATACTATAGCATTCTTTGCTTTTTATGGGATTGGTGATCTCGAATTTAGAATAAGATAGCCTTGCCTCAGCAAAAAATATTTCACTGTATATATCACTCTGCATATCTAAATTATTGTTCCCTCCGTTGTGCTTTTTTCTCCCTTCTAAATGCATGATGTTCACAAGTGTTTCTCCTTTTTTTTTAGGTTGCTCATATAGCAAATCTTGGACATGCTTTGGCTATTTCGGTCGTAGAAGGTGCATTGGTTTCAAGAACTTATTCTAAACTTGCTATTTGCTCAATCATAGAACCAGAGACATGGATATCAGGTGAAGAGAACATGTTCCTTGCTTAGTTTTGTCCTATATCCATTTTTCTGATTGATTAGTGTCCCCTTTGTTTTAAAAATATGCTATGGAAAACAACTTCACTTCTTTTTCTAGTTGTGATCATTGCCTTTTCCACCCAAAAGTTTGTTTCTATTTTCATCTGTATGTGGGAGTGTTAGGACACAGCGGCAGAATACTAGTGGAAACAGTTTCTTAATTCTTTTCAACGTGGCTGATAAAAGTTGGAAATTGTTGGCATATTTTTGTTATGCTTTCTTTGAAGCTTGTTTAGAAAACAAGTAGTTTAGAAAACAAGTAGATAAGTCTTGAGATGGTTCAAATCTTAAATATAGTGGAATCTTATGATCTTCAATTTTATTATGATATTTTGTCGTCACAGGCTCATTAAACAAGCTACAGTTTCTTGGTGGTTGCAGTAACAAAGCTTTGACGAGACGACCTTTAGTACGGTGAGCTGGAAAATTTTACTTCGTGTCATATTGTCTATTCAATAAACCTTCTCTATCCCTTTTGTGCCATTGTTTGCTAGTTTTCCTTGACAATTGCTAACTTTATTGATGAGATAGGGAAGGACTTTGACCCTGTAAAATGAACAAAGTTTAGGATGGGCTAATGCTAATTGGAGGAACTGTTTGAAAGTTCATATTTAGTTTAATTAAATGTGTTTATACATGTACCATAATGATTAGGATCTGTGGGTCATGAACCTGCCACCATAACTGTTCAAGTCTACCATATGAGGCCCATCTTTTGACTGCTAATAATATCTTTATTTTCCCTCATCTAGCTGTGAGTTCTTGCCATGATGTGAACATGGGGAGAAATAAAGTGGTTACGGTAGAAGTTGGGTGAAATTCGTGTAGGTAGATGGCTATAGTCGTGATTTAGTTTCCTTTTTGAGAGTAATTATTGTGGTATTCGCATAGGAAAAAACAATCAAAATTTTTGAGGGACTGAGATAAGAATAGCAGATTAGGTATTGTGAGGTTTAGTTGATTGAGTGTTTGTTATCTTATGGCTACCATATCCTGCAACTGTTTTAAGGTCAATGTCAACAGCTAAGAGAAGAGTTCTTTAAAGAATAAGTTGTTTTGACACTGCTCAGACTTTTTTATTTTATGTTTTGGGTTTGTTTGTGTGTCTGTTTGGGGGGGGCATAACCTAAGAGTAGTAAGGGTGATTAAGAAGTAATAAACTGAAATAGCTGTGCAAATGATAAAATAAATTACTATTTGTAAAAGTTTTTGAGAGGCTTGCACTCTCCAAATACAAATTAAAAACTAAGAGTACTCTCATTAACTTTCATCATACCTCTCTTCCCTGTGATTTTCTCTATTTATACCTAACTTTCTAGCTTCTTGTCCTACCTACCAATGACAAACTTATTGCTCTTTTATGTTAGCTAAAGTGCCCCTCCCACTAGTTATAGTTCATAAAAAGGCCCGTGTGTGTGCAACTGTAGTGCTTTCTTATGCTTTATGAATCCAATTCAATGTATCTTTTTTAAATAATTTGGCTAGAAAAGAGATGACAAGCAAGTAGGGAGAGGGGCTTGATATATGTAAGCAAAGATACTTGACTGAAATATGTGGGATAAGGCTTTTGCATGACCATTAGCCTTCTGTAATATTATATGATCAATTTTGATCACTCTACCTGTTAATAATTTATTATATATGTGTGGGTGGGGGGGGGGGGGGGGGGGGTAAAACTGTAAGAAACACTTAAAAATATTTTTTTTGTAACGCTTTTAAAAGATTTTTGTAAACAACAACCTTGATATAATTTTTTTTGTAAAAGACAATTAATTACCTCAATTCACTCAATGAACCTGAAATTCACATATTAATACCCACCCCCCCCCCCCCCCAAAAAAAAAAAGTTCTTTAATTACCCTTTAATTTACTTAATTATCTAACAAATTCACCTAACTCAACCACCACCACTTCCACCACAAGCCCCTCTAACTCAATTTGTAAATTAAATAATTTGTTAAAACTGTAAGAAACAACCTTAAAAAATATTTTTTTTGTAACGCTTTTAAAAGATTTTTGTAAACAACAACCTTGATATAATTTTTTTTGTAAAAGACAATTTAATTACCTCAATTCACTCAATGAACCTGAAATTCACATATTAAATACCCCCCCCCCCCCCCAAAAAAAAAAATTCTTTTCATTACCCTTTAATTTACTTAATTATCTAACAAATTCACCTAACTCAACCACCACCACTTCCACCACAAGCCCCTCTAACTCAATTTGTAAATTAATCTAATTTGTTAAATAATTGAGTGAGTTAGAGGATAATTAGAAGAATTAGAGGCTAACTAAGAGAATTAGGTGTTTTTGGTTGTCTTTCACAAAAAAAAAGTTTTTACATTAAGGTTGTTGTTTACAAAAATACTTCTAGAAGTTGGTTTCTTACAAATAATTTTTTTTTATAAGGTTATTTCTGACAATATTTCATATATATATACGTATATATATATATACATACATATTTTGTTTTTATTTTTTTTTTTTTTTGGTTTTAACTAACCGCAACCCTCCCTAGTCTATTTGGGTTTGGGACAAGTCTCACAGTTGGAGTTGCTAGTGAACAAAACAGTCTTGATACTATAGTGTTATTATGTTCTTCAATTTTCTTAGCTGATGAATCCCTAGTATATCATTAAAAATAAGCATGTGTTATATGATTTTCTTGATATTTTCAGTCTGCTGGACTGATCGCTCCCCGTATTGAAATTACATGGAAAATTGTCAATATTCATTATTGCATGAACTAATACTAACTGTCAAAAATGCTTTCTTTCTTACCACTCGCCCTTGTGGCTCCCTACCACCAAAGAAAATGCAAAATGCTGTCTTTCTATATGCAACTTTATTAATAGGAAAGCTAAATTGTTAGTAATTCTCGAGCCTGATGTGCTGTTTGTATTCAATCCTGTTGTGTGGCTTGATCCTTTGCCCAGATGTTTTCATGCGAGCGTCCAGTCATTAGCTAAAAAGAATGGTGAATCATTTGGTTTGAAGACTTCCCGGAGAGAGAAGTACTATGTGAAGAAGGATGGCAAGAATCAACCTCCTGTTGAGGCTCGATATGTGCCATCTAAAGTAAAAAAAGATAGCAAGCAAGATTCAGATAAACTAATTGAAATTTTTGATGGCATGACTGTTCTCGAGCTTTCGGAGCGTACTGGAAAAAAAGTGAATGAAATTCAGGATATCATGATAAGTGTTGGGGAGAAGGCTTACTCAGATTATGACTGCATCAGTATTGATGTTGCAGAGCTGGTTGCGTTGGTATGTGCTACTTATGATCTTAAAAATAGACTTGATATGAAGCCCTTTTAAAATATGTTGGTGTAAATGGTGTAGATTCTGGAATCATTGAGGATTTGAGGGTTGATGATGATGAAGGTGCATGTAGTTGATCACTTGCTGCCTTTTAGTCACACTGTTTTTGTGGATTCCAGTTTGCATCCCATCATTTATGGCTCAGTTGAATCTGCTTGCTGTACTGTAGAAATTAATGGTGATCTTTGATTTTTGTCCAGGAAGTTGGTGTTAACGTGAAGAGATTAGACTCTACTGAGGGTTCAGAAATTTTGCCTAGGCCCCCTGTTGTGACAGTAATGGGTCATGTTGATCATGGTAAAACATCTCTCTTGGATGCACTACGCCAAACATCCCTAGCAGCCAAAGAAGCTGGAGGTATAACACAACATCTCGGTGCTTTTGTCGTGAGCATGCAATCTGGGGCATCCATCACATTTCTCGATACACCAGGTCATGCTGCTTTCAGTGCAATGCGAGCTAGGGGTGCTGCAGTTACTGATATAGTTGTCTTGGTGGTAGCTGCTGATGACGGTGTGATGCCTCAGACGCTAGAAGCTCTGGCACATGCTAAAGCTGCAAATGTTCCTATTGTAGTTGCTATAAATAAATGTGACAAGCCTGGTGCAAATCCAGAAAGAGTTAAAGTTCAACTTGCCTCAGAGGGGTTGGCATTAGAGGAGGTGGGTGGGGATATTCAGGTGGTCGAAGTATCTGCAACTAAAAAAACAGGGCTGGATAGTTTAGAGGAGGCTCTGCTTCTCCAGGCTGAGATGATGGAGCTCAAAGCACGTGTAGATGGCTGTGCTCATGCCTATGTAGTAGAAGCAAGACTTGATAAAGGGCGTGGCCCATTGGCCACTGCTATAGTCAAGGCAGGGACACTGGTTTCTGGTCGGCATGTTGTTGTGGGCGCACAGTGGGGTCGTATTAGAGCTATCAGGGATACGACAGGGAGGTTAACTGAGAAAGCAATGCCTGCAATGCCTGTTGAGATTGAAGGGCTAAAAGGTCTTCCAATGGCTGGCGATGATATCACTGTTGTGGGGTCCGAGGAGAGAGCTAGGATGCTTAGTGCAGGAAGAACGAAAAAGCTAGAGAAAGACCGGCTTCTAAAGATTGGGGAGGAAAAGATGGAAATTGCTTTGCCCTCAGAAGAGGAGTTTGAAAGAGTTGAATTGCCTATCATTGTAAAAGCTGATGTCCAGGGAACTGTTCAAGCTGTTACCGATTCATTGAGAAGTTTGAATAGCTCTCAGGTAAATATAATACTTCTGGTCTTTCTGATGCCTTTTATTGCTGTTAGCCCTTTGTGTTTCGTTCAGCATTGCTTCAACGCTTCTGTCCATGTCTCCACTCTTCCCTCAGCACAGCCCCCTCCACAATGCTTGTGTAAAGAAAAAGCAAAAGGAAAATATGCACCTATTGTCTTTTGTTACCTGTATAATTCTGTTTAGGTTTAGAGTATTTTCGAAATCTATTTCTTTCAGATCAATCTTTGACGGCCTGCTTTTTAGCTGTTAATAAATAATGGAAATGGGGTAAGTTTTAAGTGTATTATAGCTGCCACCCAATGCTTGTGTTTTCTTTATGTTTTTTCTTTACCATCACTTTGGGGGTTCAATTGGGTGGGAATTAAAATTTATGAAGAAAAATAGATAAGTGATAAACTAGCATTGCCATGGAAAAGGGCACTGTTTTTACTTGCAAATTTGCATAGAAGTTTATTTCCAATCCACAATTTAAGGCTCTGCTTATCAAGTGGGCTTTAAAAATTCCTCATTAGCTTGGTTTACCATGACCTGTAGATGTAAGCTTCTTATTATTCAATGCCGCAAAATCATCCATGTGTAGCACTAGATTTTTGATTGCTGTTTTCTTTTTATCTCTGCTCTTTCTTGAATAGCTTCTGAATCAACATCGTATTTTGCCAGGTCTATGTAAGTGTAGTGCATGTTGGAGTTGGCCCTATATCCCAATCAGATTTAGACTTGGCTCAAGCTTGTGGAGCCTGCATTGTTGGATTCAATGTACGTAGTCCACCCAGTGCTGTCATTCAAGCAGCTGATCGAGCAAAAATAAAGGTATAGCCAATATTGCTGCGACTATTACTCTAATTATTCCGAATGCTTGTTTTTAACTATATTTGTGCTGTTGTGCTTCAAAAACTTACCTTTTCTTATGCTAATTGTTCTGAATACCTGTTTTATATTAGATAATACTTCAGCGTGTGATCTACCACCTCTTGAAGGACATTGGTGATTTGATTGTTGAAAAGGCCCCGGGAACATCCGAGATTCAGGTTTCTGGGGAAGCTCAAGTGCTTGATATCTTCGAGATTACTGGTAGAAGCAAGTCTAAAGGAGCTGATGTTAAGATTGCAGGTTGTAAAGTGATAACTGGACACATACTCAAGTCTTCAACCTTGCGGCTTTTAAGAAGTGGGGAAACAGTTTTTGAGGGCTCTTGTGCATCGCTCAAGCAAGAGAAGCAAGACGTGGAGACAGTTACAAAGGGTAAAGAGTGTGGTGTTGTGATTGAAGATTGTTTTGATTTTCAGATTGGTGATGTGGTCCAATGCTTGGAGGAAGTTCGACGAAAGCCCAAATTTATATCATCAGACAATGGTGCAGTCCGGATTGAGTGCTGATTTTTTTTTGGAAGATAGCTAGATGGAATGAAAAATCATAAATAAAAAGCCGCATCAAGTTTTGGTAGGTTATCTTGATAAACATTAATTAATCATATAGTTTCTCGGACATTTTTTAAGGTCAATCTAAGTTGTTTCATTTTTTTTTTTCTTACACTGCATTAGCATATACATGATTGTAGATTCATGCTGTTGTAATCGGGGGTGATTGGCAGTTTTGATATCCGATTTATAATTGAAAACTAATTTAAATCAACTGTATAAAGAATTGTGTCATGTAATTTTTCTAATTAACATCGCTTGTTTTGGTAGGGAATGTTTAATGTTCAAGCCATAATTCTATGCTATACTAAAACACTTAGAACCTACATTGTGTAATAATTTTTGAATGTCAAAAACTTAAACCGACTTATGATAAAGGCAGAGATTTATGTACGATTTTTTGAATGTTAAAAACTTAAAACAGAGTTATGAAAAAGGCAGAGTTTTATGTATGAAAGGTTTACAATTAATAATCAACTTCGTGTTTGGCCTTTGTGTGAAGTGTTTTTTCCAAATTACATACCAGAACAATTGAAGTAGTTGCATTATTATTATACATGATATGATTAGTTTCTGTTCAAGTTGGCTATCGAATTTTTGGATTCTCCAAATTCTTATGAATTACTCTATCCATTTCTATTTATTTGATACATTTTAACTTGCACACATGCAAATGCACTTGTTTGACTTCAAATATTTTGTGTATGTGTAAAAATTATAACAATCGGATATTAATAACGTATTCATTGACACGAATCAAACAAGACCTTATATAACTAGTGTCAATATTCTCTTATCGTATGAATAGTTTAAGATTCCAAACGTATCAAACATAAGAAATAACTAAGGTCTTAATCTTATTTTAGTTGCTACAAACTGACTTTTAACACTATTCATGTTGCACAACATTGATTCAATTTGATGCTTAATAGGTAAGAAATAACATAGTCATATGTGATCTTATTTGATTCGTCTCAACTTATACAAACCAAATATATAATTTTTATATAATTTTATTATACCAATCTCGAAATATTAACATTATAAGTCACGTCTTAGAATATGACAAAAAATGAATGTAGCAACTAAAAAAAAGACAAGAAGTTAATTGTAATATAATTATACATTAACGTTATTATCTTCCGTTGAGATTAGCAATAGAATACAAAATTTAAAATAATGTTACCAAGTTTATATTATGTAGTAAATTGTTATTTTTTTTTTCTAATTTATTTTTAAAAAATAATTCAAGAACTTTAATTGTTAATCCGTTAATATCTAAAAGTAATTTAAAGCTAGCTACTCCTTGGAATCATGTTCAAAAATTTAGGAAATAATTAATAACTTTCCATAAATTCTAGGAAATAATTATTTAGTGTTCCATATTTTACCTTCTTGCTTCTTCCTGACCTCCTAAGTTCCTAGTTGTATACGGACTTCCTAAGTTCCTAGTTATATACGGACTCCCTAAGTAAGTTATATAATTACATCACTAATGCAAGAATAATACAACACTAATTACAATCGAAAGTATTAATCCAATATCGATCATCATCAACAATGGAGAATAATGATGCACCTTGGCTTGTGTACACACACTTAAGTTCGAAGAGAGATCGAAAGAAGCTTCTAAAAACATACAACAATGTAGTTCACATTAAGGAATTCCCTCAACTACGCGGCAACAATATTTATGCATCTTGCCATGGGTGGTTAGTCCTCCGCCATGATAATCCCAAGATGTTCTCTTTGTTTAACGTCGTAACTTCACAATCACTAAGCCTACCTCTGCTGCCTTATTTGCCAACTAGTCATAACGGCAATGGAAGGGGTTAAATTATCAACTTGCACGCTCACATCACCACCCTTTAACTCAAACACTAAAACTACTAGCTGTGTGCTTGCATTGTTCTTTCAAGATCATGTCTTTTGGTGCCGTCCTACGGCTGATGCAAGTAGTAATCATTGGATCACTCAAAGACTTGATCTTGATGGTCAGAGGATAGCAATACATCTCAGTACTACCCTTAATGGGATCATATACAGTTGGGCAAAGGTTTATTAACCAACCGATGGTTATTTCAATTATTACAGTGGATGAGGACCGTAACTTACTGATATTAGAGTCTTTGGATTTGAGGGTGCCAAAATTTATATATACTTTTATTCATAGTACGTCGTATTTGGTTGAATCTTGCAGCGTATTATATTGTTTAAATGTTTGTATACGTCATGGAGGCGATGACCAAATCAGTGTGATCAAAGTGTTTGAGCTGGACTTGGTTGCTAGGAATTGGGTGGAGGTCAATACTTTAGATGGCCGCGCATTTTTCTTGGGAATCGACTGTTGCACCTGGTGTTGGGGTGGATCTGATAACGATCCTACTAATAATTCATCATCGACCACAGTAGGAGTCAAAGGGAATTGTGTCTACTTTCTTCAAGATGATGATTTTATTCTCAGTTCATATAGCTTAACTGAGAGGACTGTCACTGAATTTCAAACTTTCCGAAATCTTCAAGCCCCTATAACTTCTGTTGTGTGGCTAAATGTGACAATACAACATCATAGGTTAGTATTGTTTATATTATGCGTGCTTGTATGTGTACTATTATGCTTTTACATTTCAATACTACGTTACATACCAGATTAATTGATTGATTAGGCATGTGTAATATATATGCTTGTTTGTTATGACAGATTACCAGCTATACAGTATAGAAAAGAGCACGCCACAGTGACTCATGTGAATACCAATAAAGATCAGAAGAAAGTAGAAGATGATGAGATGCAAGGAAGCGAAAGCATGCCAATCACAGACCTTCCAAATGATGTGATACGAATGGTCTCTGAATATCTACATCTGTTTGATTATATGAATTTCCGAGCTACTTGCAAGACGGTCCAATCAATAGTCTCACCCCTTCCTATTAAGAGAACCAACAATTGTCTCCCTGTACCTATGTTTATCTTTCTCAAAACTGATGATGGATGGAGTCAAATCATGGACCCATCTTGAGACACATACTTCATCAACCGTCTCCAACTTTCCTCTGATACTTTCACTGTCGACTTCTCAATGGATGGGTGGATAGTTATCCATGAGAGTGAGTTGGAATCAATAAAGCTCGTCAACCCATTTACAAGGGCGATGAGGGATTTCCCAAAGGATGACATATCACTTTTTGAGCTTAGAAGTATTGGATTCTCATCAACTCGTCCTAATTCTCCTGACTGTATGACTGTTCTCTTTGACAATCTTCTTCACAAATCAGTGCTCATATATTATATTCAGTACGGGGATAAAGAATGGACTGAGTGTGAGTTTGATAATGAAGAAGATAATTTTTGGCCGGGAAGAAGCTGCCCTGTATATTTTGCAGGAGCATTCTATGTTCTTGGCATTGATGGGCGGTTGGGAGAATTCCGAGTGGCAGCAGATGGGGATGAAGATTGGCATGTTTATGAATGCCCAGCAACTTCTGACAATCGTTTCCATTCGTATCATCTAGTTGAGTGTGATGGAGATCTTCTAGGTGTCTTTATAGGGTATATGGGAACATGGGTTGAAGTGTTCAAGTTCAATCTTTCAGAAGAAAAATGGATCAAAGTTGAAAGTCTTGGTAACTATAGCTTGTTCATCAGCAATCCGTCTTCTTTTTCAACACAGCCTACCGAGGTTTGGATGAGAAATCAGATTTATGTACCTAGGCTTAAAGGGGATAGTATAGTTTTCTACTCACTTGACACAGGCAAGTTTCATGTCGTATCTGAAAGTGGAGACGACTCTTTTGAGGATCTTTTTGGGACTAGAGTGCCATTGCATTGTTTTTGGTATCAATAGAGCTGTCTCATTTTCGATAAAGTATGAGCAATGGTGAGAAGTGGAGGTTGCCGACTTTCATACCACCATTGTAAACAGTAAACAAGCATCCTCACCTAAGGAAGAGCAACTGCTTAATTGCTCATTCATTGAAGTAGTAGTGTAGTACCATGTAATCCATGATGATGGCTCGACAATTTGTGTAGTTATTATGAGTTTATGATTTTTCAATTCTGTTTCGATTGTATGTTGAATTGATAATATTTTTTACAACATTCTTTATACAACTGATAAAAAAAGATGATCAAATTAATAGACTGTAGCCTTTTATCTTAGTTGCAAACAATGTTAGTTGGTCATTATTTATTTTAGATTATCACCTTCGATTTCTCAGAATTATTGTCTGTTATTCCCATATGGCAATAACAGCACTTTTTGTGAAGAGTAAGAATTCTGATGGTATTAATTCATTAAAAGCTAAGGTTATATACAGCAAACATGGAAGTAATCTAGCCATCCAGGGTCGAGAACTACGAAGATAGCTTTAAGATATAATTGCAACCCCCTTAGAGGTTTCTGCTTTTTTTGTATCACAATTGCTTTTCAAACAGTGCATCTCTAGTACGGTGTCGACTGTCGAGCATTGTTGATGACATTTCCGTCGCTGTTACAACATATAAGAAAATAACATCACATACAGTCAGTGTTTAAGAGTGGTAACAGTAACATTTTGCTACGCCACTTCGTAAAATCAATAGTTTTAACAATTAATAAGCTAGTTCAAGGTACAGGGTCTAACAAGCCTGGGGAATTCATTTGAAGTTGAATCACTCACCACCTGGAAAAATAAAAAAAAACCTAACAGCGGAAAACTATGAAAGACAGCTCAGGGGAAATCTTATTCTTCTAAGTGAGAAAAAAAAGAAAATAAACCTAATATAGTACTATAAAAATAAGAGCTCATCAAGGAAAAGATACAACATGCCCAGGGCATCTCTCTCTAATGGAGCTTCTGTAAAATTCCATGAAGCAGCAGCTCCTTAATCTTTACGAACAAGGGGGGAGTGAGACTCAATTGAGTATAGTGTAGTGTTAATCACTGCTTCCTCCACCTCCTTCCCCCTTCATCTTCAATGATAACATGTTGCAAAACCTGTTCTTCGTTTATCCCCATCTGAGAATTGCAGAACCCCATGTAAGACCAGCACCAAAACCAGAGGTTGCAATGACATGTCCGGGTTGCACTTTTCCACCTCGAACTGCCTCATCCAATGCCAAGGGGATTGATGCAGCACTTGTATTACCATAGTTTGCTAAATTAGACAGGACATGTTCCGAAGGAACCTCCAAACGTGTCGCAACAGCATCAATAATCCTCTGGTTTGCCTGCATTCGCAGTTTTCAGGCATCAATGCATGGCCAAATATAGCACAAGGCTACAAGAGAGAATTGAACCTCATAATTTCAAATACACTAGTGATTTGATAGCTTATGTCAAAAACTAAATAGATTCACAAATATTGATTATAAACAATACCTGATGCAATAGTAACCAATCAATATCAGAACTATTTAGTCCAGCCTTTTGAAGAGCAGCCTCAATTGACTGGGGCACACATCGAACAGCAAAGCGAAATACCTCTTTTCCATTCATATTAATACATGAATAAGATGGGCGTCTCGGAGGGAAGCCCGTCACGGCACCATTGCTACCTATTACGGCATCGGCTTCATCAGGTCTCAAGGATGCTTTTAAATGCCTGCACGAACAAGTATTTAAACATCACATATAACCTAGTAAAAAATAATCAGCATCAATTCTAATGTTGGGACTTGAGAGGGTAAGGAAATGTTTATCAGACCAAACTAAACCCCCTGTTCCATAAAGTTCTTCCCACTTGGATTCTACGGTATTCCATGAATTTCTTCCCACGTTTTCTTTACCTGCTTATTTGATTTATATTTTTGTTCTTCCTGTCTATCCACATTTACCTCATTACCTGGCTAGTTGGACACTTGAACCCAATTGATTTCAGTCTCTTACAAATCACATGCTCTCTCCTATATATAAAATAAACAAAGGACTCACTTTCACATTAACTTTCACCATTTCCTCGGCCTCAGTTCTACAATAAGTGGGAAGAACATTATGAAACCAAGGGAGAAGAATAGATACTGTTTCCCAAAGAATCAACATTCAAGTCTAATGAGACTCAACTGCCTTACTTTGCGCCCTCGCCGTCACTATGCAGATCAAATGCAAACACGCTGTCTTCTTCACTGTCACACGCCTGTTCCAATTCAAATATCAAATGATATGCATTATTAAGAACTTCTGAATAAAGAATAAATTATGCAGTACATATCACTCAAGAATTGAATCAAAAGAAGAAACATTAATAGCATAAATATTTTATGTTTTATGACTGAATACTAAATTCTAGTAAAATCTAACAACATAATTTAATCAAGAGAAAGAACATAGAGATTAACTTGAGTCAAGTGTAGTATAATGTAATGGCAAAAAAAAAACGTGAAACCAAGAGAATGAGATGGCTTTTAAGTAACTATGTAACATTAATGCTTCACAGGTACAATTATGTAAATGCGATTCAAGGGTCATTGTGGCTATACAACATCATACTAACAACGTTTCTAGAAAAATTAGATAAATCTATGGTCAACACATCATCTAATTTCCAGAAAAATGCTTTGAATTAAGTTAAGATAATGCTTTGTATAATTTAAGCTCTGCCTACTTGTACATAACCAAATAAACAGCTGCAATTGTTTGGCTGATACATAAGTTTCAGCTATACAACCCTGCACCTTTTCCTCTAAGGCACTCTAAAAGATTTCAAAGAAAAAAAAAAGAGCCAAAAGAGGAAAAGATCCGAAGAAATATTGGGAGCTCACCTGCACTACCACAGCACCAGCAGCATCACCAAAGAGTATGCAGGTCCCCCTATCAGTCCAGTCAACAAAACGTGAAAGAGCATCTGCCCCTATGACTAGAACATTCTGGAATCCACCACCTGCAAATTTTTAATCAAGATATTTTCTAGAAAATACATACTGAGGGATTGAAAACATTACCAAGGAAATGAAATCAAAGTCACTACCCCTTACGTGACAAGCAGCTGATACCAAACCCAGCAAAAACCCACTGCAAGCTGCAGTGATATCATAAGCCAAAGGGCTGTGGCTGCATCCCAATGCTCTTTGAACCTAATAATGCAGTATATTAAATTATAGTTTAGAAGGTTACAAAGATATAGGGGACAAAACTCGTATAAATCTTTAAGCTTAAATGCATGAGTGTGTGTGTGTCCACACATAATGCAACACTACTATTATCACAACCTACCATTACTACTAAGACCTTGCATGGTAAAGAAAGTTACATAGTTGTTAAGGTTAGATGATTATTGATTTGACTGCTGGTTTGAATAGTTGTTAGTGTAAAAGTGTTTAATAAAACCCCTTAGCTAATTGAACAAAACTTAAAGGCAAAATAGTCATTTACAATTTCTCTATCCAAAACTTTAAAGAAAAAGCTTTCACCACAACTTATTTATAAGAGAGTTTTGGTTAGGGTTGTGTAACATAAACTCTCTTTTAACATCTCTCTCACCAAACACCCTCTAAATTACTAGCACGCTAGTTCAATAGGGAAGAAGGGGGGTACCTCAATCTAGATTCAAGAAGCTAAAAGAAAACAAGAAATAAATAGACAATATCAGCAAAAAAACTAACCTGCGGAGCACTGCCAAATAGGTCTTCCGGGGTGGAAGTGCACATTAAGATAAGGTCAATATCGTCAGGGTCAACATTGGCCATCTGAAGAGCATTCTTTGCTGCTTCGGCGGCTAAGCCAACTAAGCCTTCCTCACCTGTAATAGAGCAACAAAATTGAAAATTAAACAAATGCCCTTGCAAGACACAGACAGAAAACTTTAAGTAAAAACTCAAATACATTAAACTAATATAATTACTCTATGCAGCCAATCTCTTATGCTGGCTTATTCTTAGTTAGTTTTGATTGATTTATAACAAGCAAAACCTTGAAAGTGTTTTACAAATGTACCAAAACTCAGTTTTAATAATATAAAAACATCCCAAATCCCCACTAGGCTGTATCTAGATCAACTGTACATACCCAATCCACATGTGCCAGACTCATTAAGGACACTGAGCTTTTAACATTTATTAACAAGAGACAACAAAAAAATCCTTGCAGAAGTTACAAGTGTGAGAGAGCAAAACTGGCCTGAAAGGACACGACGCTTGCGAATCCCCGTTCGACTAGATATCCATTCATCTGAAGTTTCAACATATTTAGAAAGGTCGTCATTGGATATTTCAAGCTTGGGTAGAGCAGAACCACAACCAACTAGCTTACAACCCCTGTTTCCAAGCCTGAATAGGATTTACCATAAAAATACCAGATTAAGTTAGCAAAACTTTCAAAATAAGGAATCTATGAATAGAATGAACAGTAGACAGGCAAAGCTGATCCCAACAAGCACAGTCAAAGTTGAACACCAAAGAAAGTCTAACTTAACAACCCCCTGCAATTGGTGGGAAAGGCAATAGCCTTAAACTAGGACCTAAAGATGAAGTAGGCTAGCGGCTAGCATAGGCTTGGGATTTGGGAACTGTTGAAGAAAGCAAAAGCAAGTTTCATGACCTAAAAATGATATTCACACTCCACAGCAAGATGAAACCATAACGATTTACCAACTTCATCTAGTAGTCATTCGTCACTACATTGACAACCCAAGTTAGATTATCATACATATACTTGTTTTCGCTTACGTGGTGCAATACAAAATTTCTCAAAGAACTAAACCACCACAGCATCATTTAAACAGTTGTGCTAAAAATAATAACTAAAAGGGAAATTTTCAATGTTAGCCCAGTGATTTTGAAAATTTTCAACGATAGCCCTGCGTTTTCTTTATTATCAATGGTATTCATAAATTTTTAATCATTTTTCAACATAGCCTTGATAAAAATTTTGTAAACTAATTTTAGTTACTTGAAGTAAACTTTGGTGTATTAACACATCGCCCACCACCTCCCACCTCCTCAAAACCACTCACACACCTCTCAAACCACCTCCCTTACCACCCAAACCACCCACTTGCCCCTGAAAATGCCTTAACCCCTGAATCCACACACACACACCCCTCGAACCACCTCCCTTACCCCCCCCCCGGTCCCCAACAAAACAGCCTCCACCCCTCGGGTGGTTGGGGAGGTAGTTTCAGGGGTTTGTAGGTGGTTCCCCGAGAGATAGGAGGCAGTTTGGGGGGAGTTAGGAAGATAAAATGGGGTGGTTGGGCAGTGTGGAGGGTAAGGGAAGTGGTTTTGAGGGATGTGTGGGTGGTTTTGAGGGGGTGGGAGATGGTTTCGCTAGTTGGAAAGGTGATTTCACTATAATTGAGTTCAAGTAATTAAAATTAGGTAAAATAGTTACTAAGGCTAAGTTTAAAATAGATTAAAACTATAGGGCTACTAGCGATAATACAAAAACACATGGCTACCACAAAAAATTTTAAAAAGTACAAAGCTACCATTGATAATTTGCCAAACAAAAATTATGCGAGGTAGAAGCTGACATGTTAAAAAATTAATGTAGGAAACGGAATCATAAAATGATACCTTTATTGTATATTTGGTATGTGATTTAGGTTAGGGAAATAAATTCCCGTATATTGTTACCCCCTAAACCCACAGAATAAATCACATTTTCTCTTGAAAACCAAGAAATCACATTTCCTCTTGAAAACTCTTTTCTATCTCCCCTCCTCTCCTTGTTTACTGTTTCTACCTCTTCAAACTCTCAACACGAACATCAAATTTCTTCAATCTCTCAACCCAAATATTCTCAAATCTCTTTATGTTCTTCTCTATTGTTTATAATGTTAGAATTTGTGTTCGAATATTTGATATTATGTATGTTTCATCCGGAACTTGTGTTCGAAATTTTGTGGAATTTTGTTGATTTTTGGAATATGTTCAATCTCTCAAATTGTATGTTATTCTGTATCGTTTAACTTTTTTGGAAATTCTGTTCAAATTTTTTAGTATTAATTTGAAATTTTGATTTCTTTTATTAGGCAATTCTAGAGGATGAAATCAGATTCAAAGTCAGAATATCAGCAGGAAATAGTAACAATCAAGTTATAACGAGCTTAATCATTACCTTATTTACTGACAATCTGACATGTTGAGTTTTAGATTTGAGACTAATTTAGCTAAGCTGTAAAGGAGCAATTGTGTTAACTATTAACTGGTAAAGGTAACGTCATATACTTATATATTACCCTCCTCAATCCCTCAACCTAATTTATTGACAATACCTTAGCATTACTAATTCAATACCAGACACCCCCTTAAAGAGCTCCGTTAACAAATGTCACATGGATCACCTCTGATTTTTTTTCCTAGAAATAAAAAATCATTCACGCTGAAGGAATAATGGAATACAATGTGAGACTGTACAACAACTGTGTCAAAGTTTTGATAACCTAGTAACCACAAGCTTAATACGGAACAACTTTTCATATCTTTTAAGATGAAATTAATCCTCCTTACCATGAAATTCTTGCCATTACTCAAATAGTTATATTTAATAACCAACTTTAAATTAATGTTGAAAGAGAAAGCTATATAAAAGAAAATTTGATGAATTGTTCCAAAACAAAACCATTTTTTGACCGAATCAAACTGATAATTCAAATCAACCAACCTCGGTTAAGCATACAGAATAATATTTTGGTGGAGTGGTGGTGTTTATTTGAAATTCAATTGTACCAATTGAATGCTTGACCAGATAACAAAAACCCATCTTTCTTATCCTATTCGTGACTTTGATTGAATGTTTTCAACACTAACTACTAAGAACGGAAGATTATGTCCAAACACCTAAATTTACAAACAAAGCAAAATAAATGGAAAACCCCATAGTATTATGTAATTAATGAAGAACTTACATTAACTAGCAATCAAATTGATCACACAAAAGGAGTGCGGACAAGAGCCAAACAATTAAAGAAGAGAAATACCTAGCAACTCTTGTTTCACTGAGAGAAACCCCAGCAGCAGCATGCTTCTCACCACCCTCAATGGAAGAGCATAATACCCTATTGTTGATACTCTTATAAGAACAAAACATAGATCCATTGTGACCTATAGATGGTGAAACTTTTTTGTTGAGAGTTGTAGGCACAGAAGTTGAGAAGAACCCATATGTACTCGCCATGGCTCTACAAAAATAAAGAACAAGCACATAAGAACCAGTGGAACAAACAACGTAGTTAGATGGGAAGAAAGAGAATAACAATAGTTTAGGCGCTTTTTAAGCCTGCAAACAAGAAAATACGGGTTTTTTTTAGAATCAAAAAGGGAAATTTTAAGTGATATCCTTAATTGTTTGAATTCCAATCAATTGCAAATTCAAATACAAACAGAATGTAGACAATCGCAGTACATAATGCAAACAATCAAATTACCAAAAACAAAATAAATTCCAAAAGACAACACCATCATCAATTAAAGTTGTTAAGACCTTTATACAAGGAGGATCCAAAATTTGCATGAACAATAGAACATTACTCTTGCCATGTTCTCATATATTGGAACCGGTTTGCAATAGCATCAAGTTTTTAACTTTAAAATACAACTCTCTAAATAAGTCACTAGACTATCATTTAACAATTGATTTCTTATAATATTGCGCAATTTGCATTAAATTGATTCATGCCGCAAAAAGTCCCTTATTCAACACTTGTTGTGGCAAGAGGGATCAGCTCTTATTTGTCTCAACAAGCTTCATAGAAAACTCATTAAGATTATTTAAATCTCAAAATCAATCACCACATTCAGGATTCTACAAACAAATAATCCAACAAACATGTCAAACAACTACATAATTTAATTCATGAATCAATTTACAAAATCATACTTATTCTTCCTCCTTATTCGGTCAAGCAATTCAAAAATCCGCAAACTGGTTAATTAACCAATCAACCACACCAGAAATTCTTTCTATTCTTTCAACTTAATCAATCAAACAATTTACCAATTGACAAATGAAATCAAACAATACAATTTAACAAGGCAGTAGCAGTGTAGCAGTACCTCACGTCCACGCCTCCGAGGTGATGACCTGACCTGTTCGCCAGCGACCCGGTAGTCGACCCCTTCCCACTGACCCCCAGTAGCAGCACAACCTGGAGGAAATTAAATATATAAAAAAAATTAATAACAATCTTTATAAATTAATCACAATAATGCAATTATGCAGTGATTAATTAAGATGAATTAGATCAGAAAAATATAAACAGCAATTTCGTATCAGTATCATTTAAGTTAACTGAATTTCCTTAACATAGTTAAAAAAACAAAAAGTATAAAAAAAAAAACTTCAAATTCCCCACAAAATGATAAACAAAAATGTCTAATTTTTCAACAAAATCACCATTTAAACACCCCCAATAGGCAAAAACAATTCTAAATCAAAAAAAAAAATTGCAAATTGAATCAGAAAACTCAAAATTAAGAAAACCCCAGAAAAAATTACAGCATAAAAAGATGAAAAACAAACAAATAACCCAAAAAGATTGGATTTTTTTTCAGAGGGGTTAGAGAAAATTACCTCAAAAATTGAACAGAAGAAAATTAATGAGGAAATTGAGGAGATGTAAAATGAAGTGAGAGAAAGAAATGAAATGGGGAAAATTAGGGGTGTTTGAAGAGAGGAAAAGACGGAGTGTACAAGAAAACAAACAAAATTGAAAGAGAGAGAGAGAGAGTATGACGGAGTGTACAATAGAAAAATTAAACTTGGTTTAGTTGTATCAGTTTAGTTTTGATTGAGTAGATGGAAGTAGGACATCTACTAACTATATAGAGAAGTAAATAGCACTAGTAGCGCGGTTCTAGGGCTTGTTCGACAAAATTAGTTATTAACGTAATTGTTTTATTTTGAGTTTTGATTGTTCCGTGGAAATTGATAGGATGTATTTAGAGTTTTGATTTTTTTGATTGGATTATTGATGTATTTCGTGTGATCAATTGATACTTTTATGTTTATTAGGAGTATTAGTTAGTAAGGTAGAGGGGTTTAGTGGGGACGGATGAAATATAATACTGACCTTCTCATATGTTGTACTGCAATTATGTGGAGAAGAGTCCATGTTTGGTAGAGATGAAAAAATTAGATAAACTAAATCTCCTTGATTTATTTTTTGCTTTAAAGTTTTGTTAAGTTTGCAAGTGTTTGCTACTTTTGTAGTTTTATTATCTAAAGTTTGTGTTCGTCTTGCCCTCCCTTCATAATTAGACTACATGCATGAGTGTACTAGTTCTTGGTGATGGTGCAGTGGCTTCTATTGCATTTTTGGGCATCCCAATGTCTATATTATTTCCCTTTGCTAGTTATTTCTTCGTGATGACACAGTGTACATCCTTGAACTTATATAAACTTATCCTATATTGATACATCGCATACATGCTATTGGACCTTTGTCCTTGAATGAAAGTAACATTAATAATGCACCTGCGACAACTTCTTTGTCCTATGTCTTAACTAAATCCTAATATATTGGTAGATGGAAAGAGCGGGTTTCTTTGATAAATGAATGCCCTAACTATTGGGAAATCGATCATTGGCGACTAGTCTTGAACTCTTGGTGGCTTTCAACCCTGTCAATCGTTGCCCCTAGGCCCTAGCCCAATGTGCTAGTGAAACATTGAATATTCCCGTATTCCAACTTTTTCCTTTTCCTTTTACAATGTAGGGTATGATTAGAGAGGGATGTTCAAAATAATTTGATCCGATAAAGTTAGATAATTTTTATTTTAAAAAAAAATGTTTTGGATATTTTGGATCAGATATCAAACACTTATCTGGTTGGATACGGATCAAACTTTTTCTTGTCGGATATCCAAAATATCCGAAAAACTTGAACATTTAGCTTCTCAGAACGGATCGGATCAGGATCAGATTATTACATTAAATTTAGTGGTTTTGTATTACTTTCAAATTAACCTTTTACTTTATAAATATTTTTTCGGATTATCAGATATTCAGTTGTCCGATCTGACTTTTTTGGATATCCAACTTGATTCGAAACGGATACGGATTGCATTTTAGCAGATCCGATTGAACACCCCAATAATTAGAGGTGACCATGGACCAGATCAAGCGAGGCTAAACGTGAAAATTAAGGTCCATTGAACGGATCAGGCTTGGGCTGAACAATAGTTTATGCCCAAAACTCACAAAATCGAAGCGAGCTTGACATGTCTTTCAGGTTAGGCCTAGAATTAGCTGAAAAACTTATTTTGCATTGCAAAACCCCGCAGATCGTGGTTGCCTGGTTGGAGGATGGGCTGGGCCTGAATTTGGGTCCAAAAAATGGTGCGCAAAATCGTAGTCAGCTCTAGGGTACGTGATCATGTTATTGGTGTATGGCAGTATGGGTAATGGATTCCTGCAGGTCAATCGAAAATTGAAATCCACCTATTACATGTTGATAAGTTGATTACTACATTATTTTTTTCCTACGCATAATAGACATTCTAACTTATCGAATTAGAGGAAACAAAATCCTTAGTAATAACTTTCCAAAATTTCCTTAAAAAAAAAAAAAAAACTTATGCTCGCTACTTAATTATATCTAATCATACACGTGTTTTCAAAAGTTCATCTTCTTCAAAGCTTTGTAAAAAAAAAAAAAAAAAAAAAACTTATCATTAGTATCAACATCAACAATGGAAATTCATGATTATAAATGTAACATTCCGCCTTGGCCAACCGGGGATGCACCTTGGCTAGTGTATACTCACGGCAACTCAAGGACGAAGAAATTTCAGACATTCTGTACATTCTTTGATTCTAACCAAAACAACAATAATCGTAACTATACCGCCTATATTAAGAGCATCCCTGCATTGCGCGGCAAGACTATGCTTCTTACCATGGCTGCTCAATCCTACGTGATCATCACAATGACACGATGTATCCGTTCTCTTTATGGACACCGTGACCTTGCAATCACTCAACCTTCCTCCATTGCCGTTATGTGATAATTCTACAAAGCAGGCAGAGTTGGACACTTGCTCGCTCACTAAATCACCTTTTAACTCCAACTCTGATATTGAAACTGAAACTACTACATGTGTGCTTGTGTTGTTTTTTAAAGATCAAGTCTTTTGGTGCCTTCCTACTGTTAATCATAAAACAAGTATTAATTGGGTGACTAAAATATTTGATCTTAATGGTGAAACAATAAAATTCGTTTACAGTGGCAACAGTGCAAACGGGATCATATACAGTTGGGGATATGTGTATGACCCAGAAGTTTATGAATACGCGTATATTTGGTTAGTTTGAAGGTGGATGATGAAGACTTTAACTTACTGACCTTAAAGTCCATGAATCAGCTGAGCCAACCACATTGCGAATATCTGTGTAATAATCAGAAAACATATCTGTTAGAGTCCTGCGGCCTGCTATACTGTGTCGGTATTTTTTATCAAAACGCAAGGAAGGACAAAATCAGGGTTGTTAAAGCTTGGGAGCTAGATTTGTTAGCCAAGAATTGGGTTGAGGTCAAGTGTTTAGATGGCCGGGCACCCTTTTCGTAGGGCGCAATTGTTGCACCTGGTGTTGGGGATCCAACCAAACCGAAGTAGGATTCCAACCAAACTGTGTCTACTTTGTTCACGATGATGATATTTTCTGTTTATACAGCTTAGCTGAGTGGAGTTTGACTGAATTCCCAATTGATATACAGTTACAATGCCCTGTACCTTCTGCTATTTGGCTCAACGCGATGCCACTACAACATAGGTTAGTAACGTATGTATTCGATTTGTTTCCATGTACCTTTTACTCTTAATTTCATATTGCTATATACATCAATGGAATTGGTATATAAAATATTCACTGTGACAGGTTACCATAAATACAACACAGAAAGAAAGAACAGACCAGGATAACACATGGACACATCAACATCAGCGAGAAAAAAGTAGAAGATGATGATGTAGAAGGGAGTAAAAGCATACTAATAACCAACCTTCCAGATGAACTGATACGCGCGTTTGATTGCCGAATATCTACATGTGTTTGACTATGGAAACTTTCGAGCTAGCTGTAAGACATTCAGATCAATAGTCTTACCACTACTATCTCAAGAAATAACCGAAAAGCTGCCTCCTGTGCCTTTATTTGTCTTCTATAAAAATGATGGATTGTGTCAAATGATGGAGTCATACCGAAACTCATACGGCTGCAATAACCTCATTCTTTCTTCAGAACCATTCATTTTAAATTTCTCCAAGGATGGGTGGTTGATAATACATAAAAGTCATTTTGCATCACTAAAGTATGTCAACCCATTTACAAGGGTAAGACAGGATTTTCCGTTCAATGATATTTGATATCAGAAATATCGGGTTCTCGACTAATCCTACTTCTCTTGACTGTGTGACTGTTGTTTTTTATGACACTTTTTATAAAACAACATTCATATATTATATTCATCACGGGGATGAAAAATGGAAATATTTTCACTTCAACAATGAAGAACATAAATTTTATGTTGGAATAAGCTGTCCGGTATATATTGCAGGAGCATTTTATGTTCTTGGAATCAATGGACAATTAGGAGAATTCAAAGTGGCGGTAAATGGCGAAGTTAGTTGGAAAGTTTATGCATGGCCAACGAATGTATATGGGGATCTTCTTGATTTACATTCATATCATTTGGTTGATTGCGATGGAGATCTCGTCAGTGTCTTTATAGGGTATATGGGAATGTGGGTTGATGAGTTCAATCTTATACAAAAAAAATGGAATAGAGTTACAAATCTTGATAATTACAGCCTATATGTCAGCAATTCGTCTTCTTTTTTCACACGAGCTACAAAGGTCTGTATGAGAAACAGGATCTATGTCACAAGGCTTAAAGGGAACAGCTTAGTTTTCTACTCACTCGACACCGATAAGTTTCATTTGTCCATGAATGATGATGATTCTTTTGAGGATTTATCTGGCACCATAGAGCCATTGCATTGTTTTTGGTTGTAAGAAAACTGTGTCATGTAAAATCTTCCTGATTTGTGTTATCTTCAAAGAACTTTCTATGATGTCTGTTTCATTTTCAAGAGACTTTTTGTTCATAAGCACATGTTTCCCCAATATCTGTATTATTAAGTATTAAAGTCTAATCAAAACCAAATATGAAATTGAGTCTTTAATGCATTTATCCCTATTTATCTATTTATGTATTTGCAAAAAGATCAAGAATGGGTGATTAAAATAACAATTATTGTTGAAGCTTAATTATGAGAAAGAGAGTTTTATAGTTGCAGTATATATAATTTTATGGAACATATATTGAGAGTTTTATATATGCAGTATAGAAGGCTGTGATGGTCGGGAACTCCGGACTTGGGAGGTTAATTATTATTGTTCATAACATAGCGAGGCGAATGCGTAAATGTTGATCATATTAACAGGCATTCCAACAAAAATGGTACAGTGACAAAGATATATCATATGCAAAATTTCAAATGTTAGTAAAGGAAAGCACACAGAAGAGTTTTACAGAAAAGAAGACTAATTTTACATTGCTATTTCAGATTCTCTGCAGCTTGAAAGTTTCACTTTTTCTTTGCAGCACCCTTCTTTCTGGTCTTCTTAAAACCTCTTCCACTTTCCTGTCAATAACAAAGTAAAGGATTGGTCGACTTTCTCGAAAGCACAGGTATAAAAATTATGGTGTTTTATTCACATTCCCAATTTACAGTTTACATGAAGAAGGGATAGATTACATATTAGCTGTAAGTTTAAACACGATTACACGAAGGTAAGCATTCTAAGATAGTGAGTGATATAGGAACATATGAGAAGTCAGAACAGTCTCATACCTTTCTGTAATGTCTGTAAGCAAGTTGGCCTGTCAACTCTTTTCCATTTTTAGTGACATAAACCTAAACAAGATAAAGGCACTAGATTAATCGAAGTGATAACTGATCACATATGTAATCAGACAGTCTCTGTCAAAAACATAGTCATCAGGTGATCAATATCGCATACAACGTATATGATTTAAGCTAGCAAGGAAATTATGCAGCAGAGAACAAAGTAAATGTAAAATTAGCAAGTTCCCAAAAAAATCACACCTTCTTTCCATTTTCTGCTGTACACCACCGTCCGGCAGATTCACCATCAGCGTGAACCCTTCTCCTGCCTGCATCTTTTGGAGTACTGGCAGTCTGTTCGGGGTTGATCCAATTTTCAGAACCAAGTGAAGTATCTTCAATATTTGAATTCTTAGTTCTCTTTCTTCCTTTTCTGGAGCTTTTCTCTACAGAGATGTGTCTACTAGTTTGCTGTTTAGCACCATCCTGACCAAATTGCCTCCTGAAATCAGACATCAAGGAAGAAATCATTAGATACCAGATCCAAAGAATTCTTAACTTTTCAGAAGCACTGTATCAAACAAAAAGAATAGCATATTACATGTAATCAATAGACGATGCATTGTTTGTTTCATAACCAACATCACCAGAAGTGCTTAACGGGCAAAAGTAAGGTAAACGGCTGCGGACTAGTCTCTGGATCCTTGAATCATCATGGAAAAAGTAATGGTGAGAAGGAGGAACAACAGATTCTGAATCTTGGGGTTGCAGTATTATCATGCCATCGTTCATTCTTGATGCTTGTCCACGTGAACAAGGCTTTTGAAGGTCAGGGGCTGGCTTATTTGATTGAAAACCTTTGAAATATTCATCACAAAACTCATCAAAAGCAGGGGTCTGTACAGAATGTTCTTTCACGACACAGAAATCTTGCCAAAGATCCTGCTTTTGTGATATTGGGGGCAACGAATCTTTATATTTCCCAATATCATGTTTATGGCTTCCATGGTTGGCTTCTTTTTGTTCATTGGTTTTTGCAAAGTCAGCACTGGCTTCCCTGTCAATGCATACATTGAATGGATCTGCTGCAGAATTATGTAGTTTGAATCTTTCTGGGATCTCTGGTTGCTTTTTATTGTTAATTAGCAATAAGTCAACACTACTAGCTTTCCTGTTAAGTCGTCCACAATTTGAGCGATCATCAGAATCTGATTCAGAATCAAGTAGCTTGAATCTTGGCTGAATGTCAGACTCTTTTTGTTTATCTGTTTTTGAAAATTTAACCTCGCTCGTTTTCCTGCAATTGTTTACACCATTTAATGTATCATCAGGATCTGATTCAGAGTCAAGTAGCTGAAACCTTCTAAGGGGACTTGCAGTAAAATCTGAAATTACAGATTTTCCCTTGCTTGAACCTAAACTTGTAAGGCAGCTTGAATCTTGTTTCCCTTTTATTCTATGAGTAGCAGTTCCTGGTTGTCTCGTCAAAACCCCACATCCAGATAATGGCAATTTCGAACTGCTACACAAAGCATGGCTATGAGGTGCTAGATGATTATCTGTCAGAATATTATAACAAGACATAAGCTCAAATGAAGACATGGTATATAGAACACTCAAGGAAAAATAATCACTGTATACCTGAAATACAAAACCTTCACACTGTTATGTTTAGCAATCAAAAATATTCAGTAAAAACTAAAAACAGCTTAGTTAAAAGCTGTTCAGAGCTACATTAATAAATTAACTTCACCATTTTTTTCTCCATTTTGCTAATGTACAACAAACTCGACAGCTCAACCATTAGGCACACTGCACACCAATGATGAAGTATACTAAGACATCCATTTACTTTTACCATATGGCCGACTTTCCTCAGTAGAATACCTTAACACCCAAAACTCAATCTTGTCAAAACTTGCAGTTCCAACATAAAGACGACTATACAAGGTCACAGTCTAATAAACATTATATACCACATGTCATTTACTCATTTTATATGGAATGTATCGTGTAATGCTTGTTGTATTGCATCTTTCAATTAAGTTTATTCTTCTCTTTTCATATCCACAACTTTAGGCAATAATAAATAAAATGGAGCAACACAAAATAAGGGAAGAAGATGCAATCATCATGGATTGAGGATTTGAGGTATTGAGCTATCAGTTGTGTACAAATGAGGAGAAGCAAAGACGTATGAGCAGGGGCTGCACTTTCTAGTGCAAAATGACTCATCCATGTAAGCCTGATCAGAGGCACCCATACAGTCTTAAAGTTGGGCATGAAGATTCAGCACAACCATGCTGCTGGTGGCACCATGGCACTTCTGTAGTTCGGTGCTAGAACTGGCACATTGAGACACCTTGTTGCAAGGACAGCAGCTTCCATATTTGTAGTGCTTCGTCTTGCCACATCCATGCCAACCTGCCACATTACCGCATGTATTTTGTATATTTCCATTATCTAGTGTCTTGGTGGTATAAGTAGGGCTCGAAACAACCCTTGTATCATCTACAGTTCTACACTAATATAACCAAACTCAACTCTAGAGTTTGTAAACAAGAACTTCTTCCTTGTTCTCTTTGAGTGGAAATAAGTGAAATGTAAACACTAATCAAATCAATACAATCATTCTCCTAAATTGGTGCGGATTTTATAGTCTTCAAGTGATTTGCTCGAAACGAATTTCCCACCTCCCAAATTCCTTGTCTCTTGAATACTAATTTCTTTATTCCAACTAATTCTTAGCTAAATCACCTTAATAACCCACCATTTTACTCTAACACATAACAAAGACTACATCTTTCGCACATTTTCACAAATTTGACACCCTCAATTCTTCAATTTCATCAAATTTTCAATAACCCCTAAACTCACTGCCTTTTTTTCCCTAAATCAAAAATTGCTCATCCACATAAACCCTAAAATTCCACCGATAACAAATCAAATAATCACACAAATTAAACTAATTCACCAACAAAATCACTAAATATAAATTAATATATTATTAAAGACATTAAAAACTAAATATAAAGAAATAACAAATCAATTAAAAAACCCTTACTATTAACGTCATTTTTATCTTCATCAGAAAAATCTTCAATATCATCATCTTCAACAAAACTCGAAACAGGAGTACAAATTGGCTTCGATAAGGTGGACCCACCACGGCGGAGACGCCGGAAACGAGTTACCGGCGAATCAGAATCTGAAACTCGCAAATTGAATTGCTCTTCATCTTCATTATTTTCCTTTTTTTCTGAATTTTTGGGAGAAAGTGGAATTGAAGATGGTTGATGATTGTTAGAAGGTTCGAAATCGAAGTCTAAACCTAAGGAGAATGATGGAGGTTCAATGTCCGCCATTAGAGAAGGGTTGAAGGAGGAGAAAGGTGAAGTGAAAATTTTTAGAGAGGGAAAATGGTTTATTTCAACATTTTTTTTTTTTTATTTTTTCGTTTGTGTGTTTTTTTTGCGCCAAACTTCCAACTCACTTTGGACTGGAGTAGATTTCAAACAAATATTCAATCCTCGAGTCATGTTTGGGTTAATTAATAAACAATTTTAAAATTAATATTTCGGATTATGCATATATGAAAATATATTATATTTTGAAAATAAGTTTTTGTTCATCTTGGCAACTAAATCATGGTAAATAATATTCGTTGCTAAGTGCATATATGATAGTAACCAATAACTAAGGCTCTATTTTTTTCGTCTTATTTCTACTAAACTGAACTTATTTTTGCTAAACTAAACTTATTTTTACTGAATTTGTTTTATACTAATTAAAAATTATAGGGCAATTATATACTATAATTGAATATTATTTAGGTGAAAATAATTAAATTATATATAATCTGATTTTCCTTCAAATTTCAAGAATCTTATGGACAAAGGAATGCACAATATTTTATCATCTCCTTTTTAGTATCATATAGTTTCCATGTACTATAATATTATCATATATCTATATTTTTTTCATATAAAATAATATATTTCCAATTTTCCATCAAAAATATAAAATCATATGTAAATATTTTTTTTTACATATTATTTCCATACAATACATATTCTTTTCGAAAATGCTACCTAAATATTTTTAAAATTATATTCAATTGTTTTTATACCATAATTTCTCATTTAAAAAGATGTGCACATATAAATATCCATGTACAAATTAATTTGCATAATACATATAGATTTATGGTTTTTTTTAATTGGACTTATTTTTGCTGAACTGAACTTATTTTTATTAATCTGAACTTATTTTTGCTGAACTGAATTTATTTTTGCTGAAAATAAGTAAAAACAAGACGAGGAGAACAGGGCCTAAGTGTGTGTTTTTTTTTTGTTGTTGACATGGAAATTTAATTCCTACAAGCATTTAAATTACAAATGAATTTAATACCCTAATACAAATTCTAAATTGGCCATAACTTGTTTGCTAAATTCGTAGGAATTGATTTTCTGTATTTTAATATTTTCATTGTGTAGGAATTTGGAATTCTTAAGGAATCTATAATCCCTACAATTTTGAGGAATTGGGGGCAACTAAATAACAATTCTTGCCGATAAATTAATGGGTAATAACTAGTAAATTACTGAGATATGTATAAATAGGAAATCACATGGCATTTTCGTAAATAAATAGAAAACTTTATTACCACACTACCCCTTAAAACTCATATAAAAAATGATCTTGCCCCTGAACTTTTAACATATTACCTCAAAATGCCATTATGATATGCAATTTTGCATATCACTGATTTATTGATCATCCCTCAAAAATAATTATGAGATTCGTGAATTTGTGTGGGAGTTGAGTGTAACAAATAAATACTAAGTTAGCAACTAGACAAATAATTTGTGATTTCATGTATGGTTGTATAAATGATTATATGAGTGGAATAGGTATAAAATAATCTAAATGAAAGTCGACAACTAGACATGAGTGAATACAAAGTTATAAAAAAATAATAATAACATATTAGATGATCAAGTTGATATTATTTCTGTGGAAATAATAGAAATTAGAATTGAAGTATGTGTAATTGACTAATTGCCAATAGGAAGTAATAGAAATATAGGAATTATGTAAGTTTTTTCTTTTTTTTTTTTTTTGACAAAGGTTATTTAAAGTTTTACAATAGTATAGTTGCCCTATTTTCAAAATCTTTGAAAAGAGTTATATTTAGGAAGTAAATTTTGTGGGAAAAAGTTTCTATGTTAAGGAAGGGCAGCTCAAACAAACAAAAAAATTAAAAATAAATAAAAGGAAAAATTGATAAAAATAATCCTAACTTTGGCATATTTTTTAATAAAAGACCCAATTTTGGATTATTCAAATTTGGACCTAACTTTAAACTGGATTATTTTGTTTTGGACTACTTAACCTGTGACTTAGAGAAGTGTTAAACTTATTATTTTTTTTCGTTTTTCTTTTTTTTTTTTTCGACTTGTTGTTTTGGTTTTTTTATTCAAAACAATTCAATTCCACACTTCACCAACCACCATCACTACATCTCCACCATCACCCACAAAACATCAAATTCACATTAAAAAAAAAATCAAATCTATAACAACAAAATTCAAAACAGAACATCAAAAATCAACAAAAAAAATTAAAGAGATTTAAAAAGGGGGAGAAAAATTAATTGCAGATTTGTAGAAGCTCTTCTGTTGAAGAAGCAAATTATGGTACAAAGACAAGCAATATTTCCAACCACCAAGAAAATTAACGATGTAACAATGAAACCCATGATTTAATTCTTCTTTAGTTATTATAAAATCCTACCTTTTTTGAATTTTGGATCGATTTAACCCCATCAAAAAAATAAATATGAAATTGAAATTCTGAAATCTGAAATTGGGTAATAAATTAGAGTTTTTAGGTTTCAATTTTGGGTGGAATTTTAGGTTGTGGTGAATGGCAGTGGAGATGACTGCAGTGATAATGGTGAAAGTAATGCACTCTGTTGAACTAGCTTGCTTTGATGCAGTGCATATGATAGAGCACCTATTTAATTAATTTCGAAGAGTTGATGCTGATATCAACTTGATGTCAGTCATTATGAAAATCATCTTAAACAAGTGGGTTTTAATTTTTGGTATAATCAGGCTATGGTGTTTGTAGTTCTTCAATGTATGGATTTTTTTATTCGGGGTTGTTTTGTTTTGCAAATGAACAACTTGACAAAGGAGGAATTTGTGCATCTTCTTTGTCGTCAAAGCTTTGGATTCTCCAGAGGAAGCTCAAAATACATGGTGATGGAGATGATCAATAAAACACTATGCAAAAGTCAACAACCGACTAATAAATAACATAAACCTAATTTTGCAGGTCATCATTTGCTAATGATGAGGCTATCGCACACCTATTAAAAGTAAACCAAACCACTCTAACTACTATAACTAGGGAAGTAGGGATCGTATCCACAGGGAAGCAATCAAACCTATTAGTTCTAAAAAGTTTAGACTGTGTAAAGGGCCTTTGAATGTTAAATTAAGACTAAAAAGTTAACTAAAACTATAACTGAGTCGATTAAGGGAATGAATTTATGACTAAGCCTAGGACATCGGTTCACCACAGATTAACAAATGAATTGCACACAATTAATTAATTAGATTATCAATCTCCTTGAATTAAGGTCCACTAATTCTCTCGAATCTAGTCCTCTTCAAAACTCCTCTAATGGCTCTCGCTCACTTAGACTCGTTTTGTCTATTGTCCTTATGATCTAATTGTGGTAATCTTACCTCTCGGCATCGATTTCAACAATATCAAACTAACAATTAAACCTAGCCAGTATTTAACTGAAAGCAATAAAAGTTGACAACAGGATTTCAAGTACATTAATAACCAAACTAACAATTATGAACAAAGCATCAAAAACAAACCATAGATCCCCTAGTCCTAGAAAGGGAACTACTCACGCATAATAGAAACTAAAGGAACCGATTTAATCATAAGAACTGGAACTGAAAACATGACTACAACAATTAAACTAATTAACAAGAACAAAAATAACTCAAAAGCAAGAACTAAAACAAAAACAAGATCTAAAATTAAAATACTACTAACAATTAAAACTAAGGAAAATAATTAAACTAATAAAAACAAGAGAAGAAATAAAGAAGAACCTGAAATTGCGATTGTATTGAATGAATGATTAAGTTTTGACAAAAGTGAGTTCTAGAGAGAAACTGAATAAAAAACCATAAGGAGAAAAATAATCTCTAATCTCATGTCTAAGGTGTTAAAAAAACCTAACACAAGAACTATTTATATGAAGAGTACAATGCTCGAGCTAAAAAAAAAGTGAAAAACGGGCTCCGGACAAACCGTCCGACCATCCGGGCAAAATCCGTCCGATCGGGCTCACGAAGCGAGTGATTTTGGCCTTGGAAGCAATCCGCCCGACTGCCCGGGCGAAATCCGCCCGATTGGGCGCGATCAATGTTTTCGTCCCATCTCCTTGAAAAATGCTAAATAAATTCCGCCCGGACGAAATGACTTTTTCGCCTAAATCAAGTCAGCTCGTCTTCTAGCTACTTCAGGCTTCATCATAGCTTCCTGATTACTTCAATTCTAACCCATGACTTCTAGTATCTAGTTGTAACTCATATGATTGCCTCGGAATCAATGCAAAAACACCGAAATCCTGCAAAAAGTCACTAACAAGCACAAACAACTCCATACAACCAAATGTTAGCCAAAATAGCTCCGAAGAGCATAGGTTAGAGTCAAAATAAACCAGAAAAGGGGGTAAAATATAAGAATAAAATACACTTATCAGCTAAGGTCCAAAATAAAATAATTTTGTTTAAAGTTAGGTGCAAATTTGAATAATCCAAAGTTGGGTCTTTTATTAAAAGACAGGCCGAAGTTAGGATTATTTATATCAATTTTTCCTAAATAAAATTACACAACTAAAGAGCAAGGAAATCGATACCAAAGGCCACGAGCATCATCCTCCAAAATGTGAATAATCCGATCCCCAATGGTGGGTCCTACTAATTGACCACCTTCTATGGTTGCTCAACACCTCTATTTGCCACACAATCCGCTATCTGGTTACCTTCATAATAAATAGTGATAGTTTATATGTGTAAAATTGTCCAATTATAATTTCATAGACAGTGTTTTTTATCATTCGATTATCATATGTATGTAAGATATTATATTATGAACCATAATGCTAACCTTTTTTTTTTCGAAAAATTCCTTATTTGTGTGAGCTTTCCACTCCTAAAACTTTTGTTGAAATCTCTTACCACCAAACACTTCATTACTTTTTTGTGAGCATGTGGTAATCAATCGGGAAAATTCTAGTTTGTAAAATTTTAGATTTTTAGCAACTATTTAAAAGGGTATTTTCATCAAATTGTATTCACAAAGCCCATTATGAAGCCCGTTACAAGAGTTTTGTGTAACAGAATTCATATTGACATAAAGAGCCCACTAACTTTTCAATACTTTTTAATGTCAAAAGTTTCAAATATTTACAAAAATGATATTTTAGATACAAACTAAAGAAATAAAGCTTCTTCGTAATCAATCATTCAAACCCCTCTTTTTCCTTAAACATTCAAAGTGAACTTTTTTTTCTTTTTCGACATGAAAAGCCAGCAAAAACACTAAACAACATCACTAACTATTACATCCATCACCACATAAGGGCGCCTCTTCAATCCAAACATTAAAACCATCTAAAGTTAGACTATAATGAGCTAAAGTATGAGCAGCCATATTCGTATCCTACGCACAAAATCTGAGCAAACAATAGAGCACTTCTCACCCAGCTGAACTATAATACAAAAAAGTATAATTTTTGTAATCCTATTTACGTAGTATTTTCTTTGACTGTTTTTTTAAGGGTTTGAAAGTTTTATTTACGTAGTATTTCATTCTTATGCTATCCTTTTTCTTATTAATTTTATGTCATACTCCGTATAAAATACATAATAATAAATAAAAATTTAAAAGAAAATTAAAAAGGAGTAATATATTTAGATCATATCCAAATACACCCAGATCCATTTATGCAATTGAATTTTAAATATTCAACATATATCAACCAATTAATCAATCATATCTTGTAATCGCTGAATTACCGTTGCAAAAATAAAAAGTAATTAAAAAACAAAAATTAAAAATTAAAAAAGTCCTCAGATGATGTCCAGCAGAATTTTTACGTTTCCCCATTTCTTTTTCTTTTTTTTCTTTCCTATTCTGAAGTTGGGTTTGGCCAAGGGTTTAATTTATAATGGTTAAGGACGTAAGTGATCCATTGACCAATTAATTAGACTACATAGAACACTAATAAGTAATTTTAATTTCATTTGAAATCTGTTTGACCCGATTTAATCTCTATTAGATCCGAACACATCTTTAATCTGATTTGATCCAAAATGACTATGAGCTAATTTTCTGATATTTAGGAAAATGATATATGTAGTGTGTAGTTGTGTAGACATGTAGTAATGTAGTATATTGTAACTTGTAAATAAGATTGTACTCTTGTAGGGTCATGTTGTGTACTTAAACACTTAATAATTGCATATAAGGATTGATTTCATTGGATCACAATAAAATCCAAGATTAGTTGAAGGTTTAAATCTGATTCCGAAAAAAACCGATCCACGAAAAACACGGATCGAAAGTGATCTGAAAGTTCCGTTTGAAATATCAGTCTGAAGTTATAGTCCGATACCAAACTGGTTTGGCCTGAAAGGCTTAATCCAAAATCGGCCCGGTCCCAAATCATGATCATCTAAAAGTCAACTGAAATCAAATCTAGCCTAGTCCAATCCAAAAATGATCCGAATAGAAATTCGTCTGAATGAGTCGATCTGATCTTGTCTGGTTTGAATCCAATCCAAAAAGTCTGATTGCCATGTCTAGATATATATATATATATATGGTTTATATATTAGATGCAACTCAAAAAATTGTAATGATTAACAATGAAATGAACATTAGCACATGTATAGTTGTATCCTAAAAAAAAAAAAATATACATAATAAAATAAAAATTTAAAGAAATTAAAAAGGAGTAATATATTTAGATCTATATCCAAATACACCAGATCCATTTATGCAATTGAATTTTAAATATTCAATATATCAACCAATTAATCAATCATATCTTGTAATCGCTGAATTACCGTTGCAAAATAAAAAGTAATTAAAAACAAAAATTAAAAATAAAAGTCCTCATGATGTCCACAAATTTTACGTTTCCCCATTTCTTTTCCTTTTTTTCTTTCCTATTCTGAAGTTGGGTTTGGCCAGGGTTTAATTTATAATGGTTAAGGACGTAAGTGATCCTTGACCATTATTAGACTACTAGAACACTAATAAGTAATTTTAATTTCATTTGAATCTGTTTGACCCGATTATCTCTATTAGATCCGAACACATCTTTAATCTGATTTGATCCAAAATGACTATGAGCTATTTTCTGATATTTAGGAATGATATATGTAGTGTGTATTTTGTGTAACACTGTAGTAATGTAGTATATTGTAACTTGTAAATAAGATTGTACTCTTGTAGGGTCATGTTGTGTACTTAACCTTAATTTGCAATAAGGATTGATTTCATTGGATCACAATAAAATCCAAGTTAGTTGAAGGTTTAATCTGATTCCGAAAAAAACCGCTCACGAAAACAGGATCGAAAGTGACTGAAAGTTCCGTTTGAAATATCAGTCTGAAGTTTAGTCCGATACCAAACTGGTTTGGCCTGAAGGTTAATCCAAATCGGCCCGGTCCAAATCATGATCATCTAAAAGTCAACTGAAATCAAATCTAGCCTAGTCCAATCCAAAAATGATCCGAATAGAATTCGTCTGAATGAGTCATCTATCTTGTCTGGTTTGAATCCAATCCAAAAAGTCTGATTGCCATGTCTAGA
>PYUH01000238.1:610627-641299 GCA_016808085.1 Suaeda aralocaspica | reverse complement strand
GTCAACGTGACCAAAATGTAAAAATGAACATTAGTTATTAATTATTCAAATCTCTCATAATAATGTAAAAATCTTTGCATGAGAAGCTCCCAAAACTTAAATGGAGGCTTATATTAATCTAACATTTTTTAATTATTTTGAAAGGGAGAAGTTATCTTCAATACTAAATTATTTACTTTTTCAAATAATTTTGAGGTTTTTTTAATGGTTAATATTAAGATTTAATGCTAATTTTGCTCGTCTTATAAAAAATTAATATAATTTTTTTGTCAGAAATTTTTTTATTTTATTTGCTTTTTTATGAGTTTAAGTGACTATAAAGTTGTTTGTGTTTGCATAATGTTTATCCTCTAATTTTAGTAGTTGATATATGCTATGTAGTATTATGAATAAATTTCACATTGTCTAGTGTACTTTAAACATGTAATAGTTGTGATTAATGCACGGGTATACTCTAATTTTGATTTAAAATAACTAATGAATGAACATTAGTAAACTAAATAATTATAAAAGCACTTAACAGGTTTTCCAACGTCCTAGTGTATTAGAGCATCCATAATGTGAGTTTAAATCTTGTAGCTTTGTTTGCCACATTATATTATAAATTACAAGATTTACATTATACAACCTACCATATAATTACAAACATAACTTAAAATGTAGTTCAGAAATAACCCACATATATTAACTCAATATTATTAATTAATTTTTATAATTATCCCAAATGATTTTTACAAATTGTATTTAACCAAAGTAAGGGGAAAAAAGTTAGAAATATTCTGATTACAAAACGTTGTAGCTCAACAAAAGTCTTAGATTTTTTGCTCTCCAATGGTTGAGTTGTTGCTTGAATGTGTTTTTGTTATTTATTTTATTTTTTATTTCTTTAAGCGAGTCTTGCTCATCTTGTCCAAAAACACTTGTAGCGTGGGCCGCATAAGTATTTCACATACAGGTCGTTCACGAATTTGATTTGTTACTGTTTTGGGGAAGTTTGATTCTTCAATTATAATTATCCGCATCTATCATATTTTAAATTTGTCGTTTTCGACATTGTTTTCGAATAATGCAACTAGGTTCGGAATATTCCAACTATTATTTGTTTATACATGATTAGTGTTATTTGATAGAATAAATTAGATATACTTATTAACAATCAGTATTTTTTTAAGGATTAATTTGCTATTATGATCCACTTGGGAGTCCTAAACACAAATGAAAAGCGCTGTTGTTCCTATAATCTCAATTATCTCTATTTATTAATGAGTCGCGTTTTATCTACAAGTAGGATAGGTTGATAGCTATTAATTTGATCATCCCTAAAACGGTGTGTAGTTTTACTCTATGTGAAGTATGCTTATGAATTATGGTATTGTAGGGTTATTTTACTTTGAAGTTTGTGTGCATTAAAAAAAATTATACGGAGCAGTCATAAATGTTGTGTCAAATCATAGCGTATCCAATTGTCCATTATATGATGATGACCCTAACTTTTGGACAATCTATCAATATTTTTTAGTCCTTTGTGTTTATCGTCGATATATATAAGCCTTTATATGAGATATAGGGATAACTCGGTTAAAGTTCTCCGATTTCAGAAGATTATAAGATCGTTTCTATACTCGCCTTTGAGGCTCTCTAGTACCTAAAATAACTTTCAGAATTATAATTAAATTAGTTGACAGTTTAAGATATTGCCTGGAGGTTGGAATTATTCTAATAGGGATGATGCTTCTTTATATCTTCTCTGTGCAACATTACCTTTTTTTTTTTCACACTAAGAACACCAGGTTTTTTGTTTTGTTTTTTGTTTTTGTTTGTTGCATTCGAAAATCTGATTTGAACTTTGGCTTGAATCTGATGAAATTGACTCGATCTAATCCGATCTATTTGATCCAAAACTTGCCTTATATCAAATTAGGGAGAGAAATACTATCAGTTTATCTGAAAAGCCAAAAAGTTGAACCATATTAATTCAGTTTTTAGGTATACGATTTGACAAAAAATTTAATATCTAAACCAATACAAATATTAATGCTTTAGCTTCGGTATCCACAATATCCATAATCAAACCCCAAACTGGCTTTTACTCCCTTGGTTTCATAATTATTATTACGTTAGAATAAATGGTAAAAGGAAGAGACTATTTGACTTTGAAATTTATATGATATTAAGAAAAAATATATTCATATGAGATCTTGTTAATAGTTGTTTAGTTGAGTAGGTTTTAACATCAAATTTTTGTAATTTTTTACAAATAGGTAGTATAAGGTTTAGATAAGTGTATTGAAAGCCGGTTGCACAACAAACTTAATCACTTTTGAACAGGAGCAGTACTTAAATTTGCATTACCCCCGGTTTAGGATGTGCAACAAAAGAGTTTTTTATATCTCACACAAAATACCTCATTTTTGCACATTCCTGAAGCGGGAGAGCATAGTATTTACTAGTTTAGATCTGCTATGCATGATGTTAGTTTATAATATAAATTAACTATATAGCCTTATCTTGCATTCTAGCCCTTTATTTATAACAAAACGTACGAAAATATATATGCGCTCAGGTGGATATTTCCTTACAGAGAATTTTGAGATGTTGAGTGGTGGAATATATTTTGGTGCATTGCTTGGGGAGGGATTTGGCCTAAGGAGAACTGCTTGGTATATTAAAAAAAAAAAGAAATGAGGTTGGAGTTTGTTGGTTTATAGGCAATGAATCTGGTGCATGAATTTTATAAAGCAGACACAAGTGCTGGAGAACGAGTTGGGAAATGATGGGTGGAAATCTCCAGAAATGGGTTTAATAAATTATGCTGATGTAGCTATTTGTTTGATGGAATTTGATGGGTAGGGGGGGTTCATGTATTAAAACTAATTCAACAAAAATTAAGCTGATGGTGTTCAGAAATAGTTTATTACTCTATCATATGCGTGACTCCTCTAGTGATTTCATGAGCTACATGTTGGCGGGTGAAAAGGGATTAATGTGGAGGAGGTAGGGGGAAGCTTGGCTGCTCGTCATGCTCCTTCGATCAGTTGCTATGGAAGTAGGCTGTTAAGTGTAGTGCTCGAGACTGAATGTCCTTCTCAAGAAAGGAATCATGGCTCTTAGTTATTTTGGGGCGATTGAGGATGCTTGGAAAGAGTGTAGTAAATCCATTGCTTTCTCCCATGTTTGTAGGAGTGGAAATAGTGTAGCTCATAATTGATGATAGAAATTAATTTTGATTTTTTTAGGAAAAAAAATAAGAAAATCCTAAGCTCCATTAACCTTAATTTAATTTTTGTGGAGAGGTTAGCACAATTAGTTCCGCTAATAAGGCCAAATAAAACAACTTGCCGAAGGGATTCTATATAAAATATTTGCCGCAGTCACATCCATGTGTAGGATCTTTGGGCTTTGGTCATGCCAAGTCGTCAACATCTAAGATAAGATTTGTTTATACATCAACATACAAATGGATTTAATCACATCTAATGTTGGAAGTATATTTTTTAGGAAACACTGTTCCGTAATATCAAAGCCTTTTTTATTTTTATTTTTTGTGAAAATTTATCTATGCTATATCCTATAATATTATGAATCCACAAAGTTAACGACGAAGTATTTACCTGCTGCCCCAATTGTTATGTTATTCCCTTCTTCTGTTAATTTTTAAAAAGAATATTACCTTGATACTCTTGTCAAAGCCCAAAAGAAAAATTTATTCCTAGTATAGATTCCCCGTCGTTAATATTGTCTGTTCAAAGTACAATGGCAACAATTAAGACGAACAACGATAAAAATCAAATCAAAATCAAAACCTTAATACAAATATCATTACAATGGTATAACACTAATGATAGATGTAGGCTGCCGCTCGGCCATCAGGGGATGCATCACTGGTGGTGTATACCCACGGAATTTAAGGAAATACACAAGATCCAAACATTTGCTCTAATTTCGTACTCAACACACAATAATAATAATGCCTTCTATCTAGGAGTATCCCTGCATTGCGCGGCAATAGCATATGAGGAAAACATATTCCATATGAGATCTGGTTAGATTCGTCTGTGAGCAGGTTTTTCACATCAGTTTTGTAGTTTTTTAAAAATGTAATGGAAGATTAAGGTTTAGATAACTGATAGAAAGCAGCAGGACAAACAAAACGTAATAAACATTTTGAAACAAAGGAGTAGTACCTTAAAAATATTGTATTACCTCCAGTTTCGGATATGTGCAACAAAGAGTTTTTTTATCTCACAAAAATACCTCATTTTGACTTCCTGGACGGCGGCGGTATGTTACTAGATTAGGCTCGTGTATGCGTGATGTTATTTAATAATATAAATAATATTAATATTTGTATTTCAAAAAAAAGAAAAGCGGATTAAAATCTTTAGAGTGAAAAGGTTAAAATCTAAAATATGTCCTCTCATTCTCAACTAACAAGCCCTCTCTCTTGCTTAAGGCACATCTTACTTGTAGTCTTCAATCACGCCTCATCGGAGCTTACTTGTAGTCTTATATGTGGCCTGCCACACATTAAGTAATGGTGTGGGCGGCCCATTTAGCATTGGATTAAGTTTGAACCCAACAGAGTAAGATATTGGATGTTGCTTCTTATTTTTTTGTTTTATTCATTCATTGCATTTTCACTTACCGTCATTTTCCTTTTCTCATTCTTCCCATTTGGCCATTCCCTTTTGTTTTCATTTCTGATCCAAAAATTTCTTCAATTTTTACACTTAATTTTCTTTTGAATGATCTTTCTCTACTTTCCATTATTTTGAGCTTAATTTTTCCTAAAATCAAGGTTTTCGTCAAACAGAGGAGTAAATTTGTTAGCAGTAGCGTCGAAAATTCTATCTAGTTTAAGTAAGTTTAACTAAATTCGTCTCGTTTCTTTATAGATGCATGCTATGTGTGGTTTTTTATAGTGTTTTTCCCGTATTTCGAGTCAATTTATGCCTAGAGTTGTTAATCTGGCTCGTTTTTTTTGGTTTCATTCGATGTTCTTTAGCTAAAATGAAGTGTCTCGCTAAGTTTGGTTGATTTCCGATAATATTTAGAGCATTTTAGTTGAATTTATCCACGTTGTTATGCCGGTTTTGGTATGTTTTGTAATTTCAGGCGAAAACAGAGGCTCGGAAACAAGCCGGAAAGCTTGCGGGATGAGAATGAATGAGATGCATGGATTGCGTGCCAAGACAGTATGAAACAAGTCTTAAAGAACTAATGAAGAAATAGGAAGAGAGAAAAGAGAGCAAAATAGATTTCTGAATTGGGTACTTATGCGGGGCTATAAGTACCTATGCGGGCGCTTTAAGAGGATTGAGACTCTGAGGTTGGGGAGGTTATGCGGGCGCATAACCTCCATGGCGCCAGCATCAGAAGATTTTTCCGCTTTTTGTTTTTATTTTATTTCCTCGTACTTAGGCTTGTAAGCCCAACTTGGGTACATGAGGCCGGTTCTCTAGGCAAAAAAACTTATGTTTTTCAATTTTGAGAATTACTCTCTAGGATAGATTTAGAAGCACTTTTCTCTCAAATAAAATTAGGGAAATTAGGGTTTGTTCATACTTTGATTTTCAATTCATTCAAATCAAGTCTTCAATTGTTCTTCAATTTGGTATTCTTCTGGTTTTGTTCTTTATTTGTTTAATTATGCTCTTTAGTTTTTCTGTTTAATTAATTAGTTAATTTTGTTTTGTTAATTAGTTTAGTTTTTTATTTGACGAATTCAATTGGGTTTACAATTATTCTGTTTGATCTTCATAATTTGAGTGAGTAGTCAATTTCTAGGGTTAGGGAGACTGTATCAATCAATGGACTTAATTAAATTAGGTTGTTTCATCCCATAATTAGTAGTCATTTCCCATATTGGTTTTTTGTTTACAATGAATGTGCGCGTTGATTGTTTATCGTCTGGTAATTGAATTTGATGCGAGGGTAAAAATACCGCAATAAGACCCACTGAATATATAGGGCGGAATTAGTCTAGGCATGAGGGAAGCCGCTAGATGAGTTTCGAGGGAGTCTAGATTCGAGAGGAGGAATTAGTGAGCCCTAATTGACGATAGTTGTGAGATTAGAGATCTTTGTTAGAGAATCCATTTGTTGTCTTGGTGACCCGAATGACCCTAGGTTAGTTTATTGGTTTAATTCTTCGTCTTTCCAGTAATTAGTTAGTAAATTAGTCAATAGTCAGTTAGCTAGTCAATACTTCTCGACCAAGGTCTTTACACAGTTTTAACTTTTTAGAACTAATAGAGTTTAATGGTCCTGAGGATTCGATCCTTACTACCACTAGCTACATTGTTCGTGTCGTTTGTTTACTTTTGGTAGGTGTGCGATAGCCTGTTCAAATTTGGCGCGTGCCGGGGAGGCAATTTTTAATTCTATTAGTCGGGGTTTTACTGTTTATTTTATTTTTCTTAGTCTCAAAGACACTTTCAGTTCTTTGGGGCTATTTGTTATCTTTGCTCGGAGTTTATTGTGTGCAGGTTTCATAGGTTATGCAAACGACCACGAGCCTGATACTTACATCTTCCCTGAGCCCGAGCGGTTGTTTATGAACGGTTGAGACGTAGTTAGACGCCGAATTTTCTTCCCGATTGCTGTGGAGGAAACTGTTTCTGACTGTCTCAGTTTTCCGAGTTCACCTTCAATCCGTGTTTGAAGGGTATTTGAAGAGTTGAAAATGGCTGCCGAAGGAGAAGGACAGGGTAGAGGACCACCGCCTCACCCACCACCGCACATGCGGCCCGTTATTGAGGAGATTATTCCTTGCCTAGTACGGAGTCTATGCGCGGAGGTTATTCAGTCCCGACGATGCTGCTAACTTTGAACTGAAACGGCTCTTGTGAACTGGTTGAACGAAATCAGTTTTCGGGACATTGAAGGAAGGAATCGACTTACAATTACAAAATTTTTCCACTACGTGATACTATAACGCAAATGAATGTCTCTAAGGACTACTTAGAAGGCGAATGTTTCCTGTTTCATTCAAGACAAGGCTAGTATATCGACTGGTTGTTTGTGAATGATCCAATATGGCCCCACTTTAATTGTGGGAGGATTTTAGCTCTTGCTTTTCAGAGGAAATACTACCCATCACAGAGAACTGCCTTTGAGAAGCCAATCACTAACTTCAATGAGGAGACAGAGGAGTCATTAATGATGCTTGGGACCGGTTTAGGAGTAGTTATGAGAATGTTGTTCCTCACGGGCTTGAGACGGAATGGTCCTAGTTTCACATTTACAATGGGTTGGGAATGAGAGTAGGGCCTGCTAGATTCTGCTGCTAATGGTCGGTTATGAACCAGGAAGTACTGCTGCATATGAGTTGATAGATGAAATTGCCACGCATTAGATTCACAGTTGGTAACCTTAGGGGCATCCAAAAGGGTGGGCCAACATGTAGGGTTGTTGATAAGTTGACGTTTGCTGCACAGATACCATACGTCAGAAGTCGAAAGATTGTACCTACAGCTCCCCCACCATCACCCGTTAGCGCTGCATTCGGGATGCACTGACCCGTTTCTGTGATTCATGTGGTTCTTTCGGTCATTATTCCAGTCTTGCACTAGTTCAGTAGAACAAGTAGTGCCTTTCAAGCCTATTAAAAACAATCATACTCTAAATACATACAATCGGGCTGGAAGTGATCACCCCGACTTTCCTACAAGAACAACAGCAATGTCCAGAATCCTCGCGCAAGCATGCACCTCAGCAGCCACCCCAGCAAATGCCAGAGATATGTACCACCACACACACCAGGTTTAGCAGACTCACCCATACCAGCAACGCCAACTGCCACTCACCTAGTGGAGAAATCTCGGAGAGTTGAAGAATATTGCAATGTTGCAAATGCAGAAAAATTGGAGGCGAGAGCAGGCCTAACAAGCACTTGGAAAACTCGATAGCTCAGATGCGCAATCAACTGTCAAAGGAACCAGGCCACCTTCCACAAACATACACCCATCATCCACGGCATACAGAATCCCCGAGGGACCATGTAATGCCATCACTTGAGGAGTGGAGCTGATTAGAAGTCCGAAAAATGCCTATGATAATGTTAATTCTGGATGTTATAGGTGGGCTGAGAAACGACGGCGTGAGGGTGATGTGCAGATTCAGATACAGTTCCAGCTAAGGAGGGGAAGACCATAGGAGAGAAGGTCGATGAAAAACGGTTGATACTATCCCGAAATCACAGGTTAGGTGCCTTTCCGGAACAGGAAGGTAACCAGGAGAAGACGATAAACCTTTTAGATAATTTTTAGCTATGTTAAAAAATCTGAAGTTACTGTTCCATTTTACGATTTAATCACCAAGTTCCGACTTACCACTAAGTTTTGAAAGAAATTTTGAGCAGGAAACGCGGAGAATTGAATGTAGTGGAGAACGTTAGCCCAAGGAGGAGTGCAGTGCCATATTGCAAAACAAGTCACACACGCGAAACTAAAAGACCCAGGAAGTTTTTTTTCTATTCCCTGTAACATTGGTCCCTGTTATTGACAAGGCTTTATGTGATTTAGAGCCAGTGTTAGTGCTATGCCCACTTGTCTATTTGTAGAAAGCTTGATAGGGTTGTTTGAAAGCCTACATTACCCTGCAGATGGCAGCAGGAGTGAATACCCTAAAGGTTTTAGATTAGAGATGTATCGGTCGAGAGCGGGAAAGTCTTTCTCCCTGAGATTTTGTTGTGTAGACATGGCTGAGGGAGCACATTATCCGATCCATTCTTGGTTCGACTTTATTACATAGCAGGCTGCCTGTTATCGATGTCAAAAAAATGGTTTAGGTTAACTGTATTGTTAGGGAGATGATAAAGTTACCTTTAATCTGAATTGCTTGCTCTTCAAAGTCCAATGAGGAACAATCATGTTATGTATCGATGGCATTGATGTAATTGAATGAATTGTATTTGATGTATGCCTCGATCTACTACAAGACAGACTCTTCTGGGGTGTTGTTTGTCTTGATGTTGATGCAGGTGATGGTACAATCATTACTGATGCTTAGTCCAGGATCTCACAGGTGGAGGAATGCGAACTCGGAAAGAGAGCCGAGTGAGATTTATTAAGTTACCTCAAGAGGTTTGTTCTGGTAAAAGAGGGTTAACATTAACTGAGAGAACCATCCCCTCTCACTTAAATATGCTTTTCTCGATGATAAGAAGTTGTACCGTTGTATGTTAGTTGTTCTCTTAATGATAATCATTAAATAAACTTTTATGTGTACTTAAAGCTCATAAGAAAGCTATTGGCATACTATTGTGATGTGACCGGTACTATCCTGACCTTGATGATAGACTCCATCTTGAAGAGGCCACAAACCCTGGATATCACAGGGGTCAACGAAGTTTGAATCCTAACAGCAGGAGCGGTAGTGAAGAAAAGAAGTCCTTAAACTTCTAGGAGCAGGTATATCTATCAGTACCTGATCCCCAGTGGGTAAGTCAGTACAGTAGTCCTAAGAAAGGCAGGGCAGAACGTGTTCGTAATGAGAAAAATGAATTAATCCCACTAGAGTTGTCACAGGATGGAGGGAGGTGTGTTGATTTACCGGAATGCATGTTGCAAAAAAAAAGATCATTTCCCCATTCCATTTATTAGATCAAATGTGGAAAGATTGCTAAAATAGTATTCTGTTATCTCGATGGATTGGGTTTCTTTCAGATCACCCATCACCGACGATGGAGGAGGAGGAGAAAACGAATTTACAGTCCTTATGGGTACCTTTGCATACGTAGGATGCCTTTTGGATTATGTAATGCACCTGCACTTTCAAGTGCTGATGAGATTTTTCTGAATATAGAGTCATTAGGGAAGTCTCATGGATGATTTGTGGTTTACGGCTGTTTTGATTCATGTTTTGACTAATTGACTAAAGGTCCTCGAAAGATGTGAACAGGTTTGAATCTGGTTTTAACATTGGGAGAAAGTGTCATTTAGGTCAAATGAAGGAGTAGGTTTTGGGCATTTGTCTCCAGAACGTGGAAGGAATTGCGGTGGATTAAGCAAAAATACAGGTATAAGTGGCAATGCCACCTCCAGTAATGTAAAAGGGGGGTAAGGGGTAAGAAGTTTTGGGTATGCTGGTTTTTATCGAGGGTTTATTAAGATTTCTCTAAAATGCGAAACCACATAACCCATTGACTGCTAAAGATGCTGAATTTAAATTCAATGACGAGTGTCTTGAGTCCTTTAATATGATCAAAAGAATGAACTTTCTGCACCCATGATAACAGTCCCCTGATTGGGAATCTACCTTTGAAATAAAGTGTGATGCTAGTCTTTGCAGTTGAGTTGCGGTTTTACGTTCAAAGGAAAAGACAAGGGTTCGTGCAATGCTATTTATTATGCTTAGCTAAGACTTTAGATGAGCTAGTAATTACTGCCACCAGGAAAAGGAGTACTTGCTAAGTTATGCTTTAGATAAATTCGGCGTTATCTGTAGTTCGAAGTATTGTCTTATGGACCATGCAGCTCTTATAAATATCTACGGAAAGAAGGAAGCCCAAACGAGACTTATTCGAGGATTTTGCTGTTCAAGAGTGTTGACCTCGAAATTCGCCGTATAAGAAGGCGCAGCAGAGGATGTAGGTAGTGACCATTTATCGAGATACGGTATGAACGATGGGGAGATCTTACCCCCATTGAGATTCTTTCGCTGGAATACATCTGTTTGCTGATGTGTGCATCACCTGGTTTGCTCGATTTCGCTAACTATGTTGTAGGAGGGGTTTACCTCCTAGACTTGACTCTCAGCAGAAAAGAAATTTTTGCCGATGTTTAAACGATATTTTTGGGATGATCCTAACTGTTTGTCGTGACGTGTGCAGATGGTTTATACAGGAAATGTGTTCCGAGAATGGGAGTGGTAGATGGGTTGTCCTCACCATGCCATTCACCCGATGGAGGTCAGCTGGACCCTCCAAAGACGATGTAAAGTTCTAGAATCGGGTTTTCTACTGGCCCACGTATTTGCAGGACGCGGTTGAGAGGGCTTTCCTTGTCTTGCGAATTCGTGCCCAACGAACATGGTAACATCTCACAAAGGCACGAAAGGCCGCAAAACAGGTATATTGGAAGTTGAAATTTTCGATGTTTGTGGATTGGACTATATGGGACCCTTCCACCTCATGGAAACGTTATTATTCAGGTAGCTTGTGGATTATGTTTCTAAATGGGTGGGAAGCTCTGGGCTCCCACCATTCGTGATTCTATAGACGGTTTTGGGTGTTTACGCAGGTTATTTTTCCTAGGTTTCGGACGTCCCGTAGAGCTATCCAGTATGGGGAGGAAGCTTGCCATGAGGACAAGGTTAGATAAGCTGCGAAAGGACGGTGTTACCATTGAACAGACTAGGCATATCAGCCACAGACAAGCGGCCAAGTTGGCAGGTTGGTTCTAATCGCGGAGAGATCAAGTCTATCGGGAGAGGAAGACGTTCAAAAGTTCAATAAATCGAGAAAGAAAAGGATTGGACCAACAGCTTCACGATGCTCTATGGTGCATATCAGGAACGGCTTTCCAAAACCCAATCGGACACTCTCGTTTCGAGTGTTTAGTTGATGGTAAAGATGTTCACCGTCCGGTTGAGTAGAATATAAGGCATACTGGGCGTCAGGATTGGGAATATGGTGCCAAGCTGGCGGGGAGAAATACGAATCCTTCAACTAAATGCAGCTCGATGAATTCGTTTCGCTGCGTAATGATAATGCAAAATCTCTAAAGAAAAGAATAAGTGGTGGCACGACAAAAAATCAGGAGAAGGAGTTTCAAGTTGTGATAGGGTACTTTATTTAATTCCGGCTCAGATTGGTTACTGTAAAATGAAAGGTCAGGATGGAGCGGTCCTTTTCGGTATATGGTGAGCAAATTTCGGGTTCGTTTTGAAGTTCCAAAATGATAGGGTGAACGTTCCCAAGGTCACGGGGCAACGATTTGATTGAAGCTCTATTATGAAGGTGATGACGCTTGGTTAGTATAAAGAGGTGCCAATTACTACAATCCCGATTCACACTGACCACTCCGGAGCCTGGTACAAGCTGAATGACCCTAACAAGCGTTCTCGGGAGGCAAACACGAGCTTTCTACCCCTGTAAAACTCTTTTTATATGCCTTTTGGGGTGTTGTAGCTAGTCTTCGTAATTTTTAGTTAGCTGTGTGTTGTGTTCTGTGGCCTATAGGTGTAGTTGAAGAACTCGAGGTCTTAGGTTGAATCCGTACCGAAAATGCTAAGTGGGGTCAAGGTAAGTGAAAAGAAAAGTTTTAGAGGAAGAAGAAAAGGAAACTAATAGTCGAGTTAAAACAGGGGCAGTGCGGGCGCATAAGGATTTATGCGCCGATTGCCCCCCAGAACCCCATAAAGTTTTTGGAAAAAAGTAAGATAGCCTGCATAAGGATTTTATGCGGCCGCATTCCTACCCCACAGACCCAAAAGAAGTTCCTGAAAAAACTGCCATGCGCACAGAATAAGAATGTTAGGCGCCCCGCTGTCACCCCCAGTAGCCCCATACTTTTGAAATTTGAATTTGATGCGGGCGCAGAAAACCCTGTTAGGCGGGCGCACAACCCGAAGTATGTACCGGTTTTTCTAGTTTTCGGGTCTATGTGTGTTGGTTTTATCTCTTTATCCGGGGAGGGGAGGGGCTTGCAACGCGCACCAGACCCGGGTCGGCCACAAACCACGAAAGCCAGTAAACACACAAATCACAAGGTCGGTCTCGTCACATCGCACGCAATAATTGCACCCAAATCAACCAAAGTTTTAACACAAGCGTCCGCTCGCTTCGCTACAACAACCCGCAAGCAATTTTCGAAAATTTTGCAAATTGGGGCTCCAAGGGGTCGCGCGAAATTCTGCCGTTTGGGGCGATTTTTTCGGTTATTGGGACTACTTGGGTTGTTCTTTCTATCTAATCAATCAATCTTTCTATTAAGGTGAAATCCAACTGTTTCAAGCAAGTTTTTAACAAGTTTTCTTGTATTTCTGGCTCGTCACAACTATAGTTTGTAGTTATTAAGTTATAATACAAGTTTCTGAGTTTTATGCTTGGCAGACGTGATACTTGCTTGTTCAAGTGTTATTAACTTCAATTCCAAGTGTATGACTTAGAAGAAAAAAAATTATGCCTATTTTACACTGGTGAACAACGCCTAGATTCTTGAGTTGATCATAGTTAGCTTTAAAAAAAAAACAAACCTTGCTAATTGTTAGACTTACTTGTGTTGAAAATGAAGAAGTTTGATTTTTTTTTTTATTTTGTTTTTCCTTCTAAGTATGACACGGTTAACTTGAGAAAATATAGTGTTTCGAATTAATAAGTGAGGTTTAAAATGTTGTTAATGTCGCAACAAATCACGGTTTAATGCGATTGCGCTCTTGAATTTATGTTGAAAACTTGGAAATTTGTGAATCTCTTGGTGCTATGTCGATATTAAACATGGTTTTGGTGATTGTTGTTAGCCTCACGGCCTTTGGCTATATCGATACAAATCGACGGGCATGCCGACATTTTTACTTAAATTTTACGAATTGGAGCTATATACATTGCATGGAGTATGTCCTGATACGTGTTCTATCCGATTTTTGTCCGATAGTTACTAATGCTTTTATTTTCGATTTTCAGGAACCTGCGCTTCAAGAACCTGAGAAAAATCACAAGGACCGAGCTTCCCCCGGCCTCTAGGGAAAACAGCCCGCAGCTCTAGATCAGGAGAACCAGCGCCACCCAAACCGCCGCCAACACTAGGCCCGGTTCGAGAGATTGCAAAAGCGGCCCATCCGCTCTACCAGATTCTTGACTGAACGCACATGTGATGAGATGGGGGATCACCTGACAAGTGGTCCTAAGGGCGGCAAAATTGGTGGGGTTGCATGGCTCGGAGTAACAATGCCAGGACATGATGGAGAACCAATGGCACCACCACCTACCGGGAACTCACCCTGGAGTTCTCTCTAACTTCAATTCGGGTATTGTGCGGAACCCCAGTTTAACCCAACAGCTATATAGAACAGGGGTGGCAGTTGCTTCACATCTTCGGCACCCAATATGAGCTTCCTTCAACAGGTTCACTGAGCACTTCTTTGGGCCCGCGCAACCCTAGTCTCTGTAGCTTCTGAGCACGGCTGGCGCTAACTATGATGAAGCCTCCTGGTGGCTCCGCTCACTGACGGTACCAACCCTATGCCTCATCCACCAGCAAGACCTAGGAGGTCCAACATGCAGCCCTCCGATAGTCCTCCGGTTTCTTACTACTGCTCTTTTTCCCGCGGAGAGTTGGGGCAGGTCTACCTGATGAGCTTTAGGCCTTCTGTGGTTAGTATGAGGGATCCACACAAGGCCGGAGAGACTACAACTACGGGGTTTTTTCCTTTGCACCGTAGATTTGTGAGATAGCCGGGAGGGTGCCACCCACACGGGGGGTTATTACTGTGGAGGCCTGATTAATGGTTGGCTAACAGTTAGGTTCATCGAGAGAACTTGAAGGGTTGCACCAATTGAAGAAAACCCACTGATGGAATCCCTTCCTTGCTGACTGCGGGGGTTCTGCAGAGAGACCTACACTAGAGGCCGGGCATGAACGCTTGGTATGGAATGTCCGAGAATATTGGTGCTACCTTCCCAACGCCTTTGACCTCACTACTATTCGGAACACCCCGAAGGCGTAAACACCTGGAGGCTTTCCCCCCAAGACCCAATCCAACTAGCTGAGAGGGACGGAGCTGCAGAAGATGGGCCCTTAGAATGGAACCAGCAGATGCAGCAAGGCGGGGGGTGTCCCTCAAGAAGACAGTCCCCAAAAACCAGCCGCCACTACCACCTCCCCAGGGAGCCTTTGATATGGAACCCTCTGAATGAAAAGCCTGACGAAATGCTTACGCTACAACACCCAGACGGTGTTGCGATACGTGATAAGCAGTTAGCGCAATACGGACCACCGGTTTGATAGGTGCAGATGATAGTGTACGCGGCATTTCGACGGTTTTGTAGATCACATGACAGCGGGTCCAAGGGCGGAGAGAACATGTACATTGTGGATTCCGGGGTCACGTGCAACCAGTCCCCAAACCCACCTAACTGGCACCAGTGACCCTAATGTGGACCTACTCTACCTCTCCACCATACTACCTCCCAGTTTCCATACCTATGGAGGGCCCGGGCAGCATAGGGTCTTGCAGCTCCCATTCCCTTCCCCATTTCATGATTCTGTATCCCGGGACGGGACAGTGTTTGGCTTGGGGGAAATTGGTACTCCTTAGGTTGTAAACTTTGTAAACTTTTTTTATTTTCTTATTTTTCTTGTTGAGACTGGGCTTTGTTTCGTTTTCCTGCAGAAGGACATCGGAAGCGAGGCTAGGACTTATGCTAATCGGAATTTACGAATTTTTGTTGATTTCCATCGGTTGATGTTCTAAACTCCGCTCTCCTTTTGCTGTAATTGTATGTGTTGGAATTACTGTTTAGGCCTTAGGTTTTTTTTATTGCTTTCTAGTGTAGTTTTTAGCTTTCATAGGGACGTTACAGGGTTTGTACCGTCCTTAAGCGCAGGGACGTTTAATGGACCAAAAAACAGTACTGCTTTCTAGTCTAATGTAGTAGTGTTCAGAAGAGGAATTCTTATTTGATTGGCTCGCTGCTGTCCGGTTTTTCGCCTGATTGACTTTCATGTACCCCTTTGTTAAATTTTATGAAACTCATGATCGTATTTGGATGAGTTTACTTATGTGATTTGCCGGGCAGGGGCATGCACTTAGTCTTACATCTGTAGTTTCTTGCAATGTCAATCTGTCTAACCTGCTTGGGTCTTGGACGTGAACTGTGTTCGCGGGGAGGATTGAGGATTTGAGCACCTTTTGTGTTATAGGACTACATTAAATTGTATTTCTTTCCTGTGTGTTATTTCCTGGTGCATTGCATGTATGATCTTGAGTTGCCTTGGCCTTTAGTACCTTTTAATTGCCAGTTTTGTTGCAGTTCGCATGATAAGAGGCATTCAATTGATTTTAAGCCTCCCGAAGCAGATTAGGATTGCATGCTAACATTTTCTTTTCCCTTATCGTTGTTTTCTTCCGCTATATCCCCTTCCAACACCTTAGCCACTCATTCCCACCTTTTTGGCCGTGGTCTTGCTCCCGCTGTCGCCCGTTGGCTTGGGGGGCGTCTATGTGTTTGTTCTGGTTTTTGCTTTTGTGATGTTGTCTTTGGAGGCTTCGGTGCCAATTGAAAAAAATTGATGTGCCGGCTGGTTCTCATAAGTTTCCACATCAGGCTCTGCCGTACCCATGACTGGGCTTGTGGGTTTTTTTTTTTTCCAACCACCCCTATTTGGTTTCTAAATGGATTTGGAGTCGGTTAGGGGCGTGTATAGTTTGGTCTTCAATGGCCCACATTAAGGCGTGTGACCCCTCAACATGCCACCCATGACAACAAAAAAATGAAAAAATCAAAAGCGGATAAAGGAGGAAACACCATTTGCCATTAGATGACTGAACGCCTTGAATTCCATTATAATTTGTGATTTGACTATGAAAATCAAGGGTGATGAAGTGAATGAAAAATTGGAAAAGTTGGTTTGATCCGGTTGGAGGGACTGGCGCATGGGCAGAGACGTTGATTTGATTGTATGATGTATTGGTGAGGCTCGATGTTTTAATAGCTATACCCGCATTTTCCGCCACTTATCCCAAACTTTCTCCTCCCCTTCACCTAGCCTTCACGTTCCCAGTTTATTATATATATATATATATATGGTTTATATATTAGATGCAACTCAAAAAATTGTAATGATTAACAATGAAATGAACATTAGCACATGTATAGTTGTATCCTAAAAAAAAAAAAAAGACAACGTTACCACATGTAAAAATGAACATTAGTTATTAATTATTCAAATCTCTCATAATAATGTAAAAAATCTTTGCATGAGAAGCCTCCAAAACTTAAATGGAGGCCTTATATTAATCTAACATTTTTTAATTATTTTTGAAAAGGTAGAAGTTATCTTCAATACTAAATTATTTACTTTTTTCAAATAATTTTTGAGGTTTTTTAATTTGGTTAAATATTAAGATTTAATGCTAATTTTGCTCGTCTTTATATAAAAATTAAATATAATTTTTTTTGTCAGAAATTTTTTTTATTTTATTTTTGCTTTTTATTGAGTTTCAAGTGACTATAAAGTTTTGTTTGCATAATGATTTATCCTCTAAATTTTAGTAGTTGATATATGCTATGTAGTATTATGATTAAATTTCACATTTGTCTAGTGTACTTTAAACATGTAATAGTTGTGATTAATGCACGGGTATACTCTAATTTTGATTTAAAATAACTAATGAATGAACATTAGTAAAACTAAAATAATTATAAAAAGCACTTAACAAAGGTTTTCCAACGTCCTAGTGTATTAGAGCATCCATAATGGTGAGTTATAAATCTTGTAGCTTTGTTTGCCACATTATATTTATAAATTACAAGATTTACATTATACAACCTACCATATAATTACAAACTATAACATTTAAAATGTAGTTCAGAAATAACCCCACATATTATTTAACTCAATTCATTATTTAATTAATTTTTTATAATTATCCCAAATGATTTTTTACAAATTGTATTTAACCAAAGTAAGGGGAAAAAAGTTAGAATAAAATATCTAGATTACAAAACGTTGTAGCTCAACAAAAGTCTTAAGATTTTTTGCTCTCCAATGGTTGAAGTTGTTGCTTGAATGTGTTTTTGTTTATTTTATTTTATTTTTTATTTCTATTTAAGCGAGTCTTGCTCTTATCTTGCTCAAAAACACTATGTAGCGTGGCCGCATAAGTATTTCACATACATGGTCGTTCACGAATTTGATTTGTTACTGTTTTGGGGACAGTTTTGATTCTTCATATTATAATTATCCGCATCTATCAACTTATTTAAAATTTGTCGTTTTCGACATTGTTTTCGAATTAATGCAACCTAGGTTCGGAATATTCACAACTATTATTTGTTTAATACATGATTAGTGTTCATTTGATAGAATAAATTAGAAATTAACTTATTAACAATCAGTATTTTTTTAAGGGAATTAATTTGCCATTTATGATCACTTGGGAGTCCTAACACAAAATGAAAAGGCATGTATGTTCCTATAATCTCAATTATCCTATATTTATTAATGAGTCGCGTTTTATCCTACAAGTAGGATAGGTTGATAGCTATTAATTTTTATCATCCCTAAAACGGTGTAGTTTTACTCTATGTGAAGTATGCTTATGAATTATGGTATTGTAGGGTTAATTTTAAACTTTGAAGTTTCGTGTGCATTAAAAAAAATTATACGGAGCAGTCATAAATGTTGTGTCAAAATCATAGCGTATCCAATTGTCCATTATTATTGATGATGACCACTAACTTATTCGGACAATCTAATTCAATATTTTTTTAGTCCTTTGTGTTTATCGTCGACTATATATAAGCCTTTAATAATGAGATATAGGGATAACTCGGTTAAAGTTTCTCCGATTTCAGAAGATTATAAGATCGTTTCTCATAACTAGCCTTTGAGGCTCTCTAGTACCTAAAAATAACTTTCAGTAATTAATAATTAAATTAGTTGACATTGTTAAGATTATTGCCTGGAGAGTTGGAATTATTCTAATAGGGATGATGCTTCTTTATATCTTCTCTGTGCAACATTACTTTTTTTTTTTTCACATCTAAGAACACCAGGTTTTTTGTTTTGTTTTTGTTTTTGTTGTCCTGCATTCGAAAATCTGATTTGAACTTTTGGCTTGAATTCTGAAAATTGACTCGATCTAAATCCGATTCTATTTGATCCAAAACTTGCCTAATATCAAATTAGGGAAGAGAAATACTATCAGTTTATCTGAAAAGCCAAAAAGTTGAACCATATCTAATTCAGTTTTTAGGATATACGATTTGACAAAAAATTTAATATCTAAACCAATACAAATATTAATGCTTTAGCTTTCGGATATCCAAATATCCATAATCAATACCCCAAACTTGCTTTTTACTCCCTATGTTTCATAATATTTATTACGTTTAGAATAAATGGTAAAAGGAAAGAGACTATTTGACTTTGAAATTTTATATGATATATAAGAAAAAATATATTCATATGAGATCTTGTTAATTAGATTTGTTTAGTTGAGTAGGTTTTAACATCAAATTTTTGTAATTTTTTACAAAACGTAATGGTAGATATTAAGGTTTAGATAAGTGTATTGAAAGCCGTGCAACAACAAACTTAATAAACATTTTGAAACAGGAGCAGTACCTTAAAAATATTGCATTACCCCCGGTTTAGGATGTGCAACAAAAGAGTTTTTTTATATCTCACACAAAATACCTCATTTTTGCACATTTCCTGAAGCGGGAGCAGTATTTACTAGTTTAGCACTCATGCTATGCATGATGTTAGTAATAATATAAATAAATTACTTATAGCCTTATCTCTGCCATTTCTAGCCATTTATTTATAACAAATACGATACGAAATATATATGCAGCTTCAGGTGGATATTTCCTTACAGAGAATTTTAGAGATGTTGAGTGGTGGAATATATTTTGGTGCATTGCTTGGGGGATTTGGCTAAGGAGAACTGCTTGGGTATATTAAAAAAAAAAAAGAAATGAGGTTGGAGTTTGTTGTTTAATAGGCAATGAATCTGGTGCATGAATTTTATAAAAGCAGCACAAAGTAGCTGGAGAACGAGTTGGGAATGATTATGTGTGGAAATCTCCAGAAGATGGGCTTTATATAATTAATGCTGATGTAGCTATTTGTTTGATGGAAATTTGATGGGCGTAGGGGGATTCATGTATTAAAACTAATTCAACCAAAAGCTTAAGCTGATGGTGTTCAGAAATAGTTTATATACTCTATCATCATGCGTGACTCCTCTAGTGATTTCATGATTGCTACATGTTGGCGGGTGAAAAGAGGATTTAATGTGGAGGAGGTAGGGGAAGCTTTGGCTGCTCGTCATGCTCCTTCGATCAGTTGCTATGGAAGTAGGCTGTTAAGTGTAGTGCTCGAGACTGAATGTCCTTCTCAAGAAAGGAATCATGGCTCTTAGTTATTTTGGGGCGATTGAGGATGCATGTCTTGGAAAGAGCTGTAAATCCATTGCTTTCTCCCATGTTTGTAGGAGTGGAAATAGTGTAGCTCATAATTGGATGATAGAAATTAATTTTGATTTTTTTAGGAAAAAAAATAAAAGAAAATCCTAAGCTCCATTAACCTTTTAATTTTAATTTTTGTGGAGAGGTAGCACAATTAGTTCCGCTAATTAAGGCCAAATTAAAACAACTTGCCGAAGGGATTCTATAAAATATTTGCCGCACGTACAATCCATGTGTAGGATCCTTTGGGCTTTGGTCATGCCAAGTTCTCGTCAACATCTAAGATAAGATTTTGTTTATACATCAACATACAATAGGATTTTAATCAATCTAATAAAGATTGGAAGTATATTTTAATTAAGGAAATAACATGCTTCCGTAATTATCAAAGCCTTTTTATTTTATTTATTTTTTTGTGAAAATTTATCTATGCTATAATCCTATATATATTATGAATCCACAAAGTTAAGCGAAGTATTTACCTACTGCTCAATTGTATATAGTATATATTACCTTCTTTCTTTAATTTATAAAAAGAATTATTACCTTGATACCTTCTTGTCAAAGCCCAAAAAAGAAAAATTGTTTATTTCCTAGTCATAGATTCCCCGTCGTATAATATTAGTCTGTCAAAAGTACAATGGCAAAATTACAAGACGACAACGATAAAAATCAAAATCAAAATCAAAACCTTAATACAAAATTATCATTAACAATGGATAACACTAATGATAGATGTAGGCTGCCGCCTCGGCCATCAGGGGATGCATCACCTTGGCTGGTGTATACCCACGGAAATTTAAGGAAATACAAGATCCAAACATTCTGCTCTAATTTCGTACTCAAACACCAATAATAATAATGCCTTCTATATTAGGAGTATCCCTGCATTGCGCGGCAATAGCATATGAGAAAAAATATATCCATATGAGATCTGGTTAGATTCGTCTAGATGAGCAGTTTTTTAACATCAGATTTTTGTAGTTTTTTATAAAATGTAATGGAAGATATCAAGGTTTAGATAACTGCATAGAAAGCAGTGCAACAACAAACGTAATAAACATTTTGAAACAAAGGAGTAGTACCTTAAAAATATTGTATTACCTCCAGTTTCGGATATGTGCAACAAATGAGTTTTTTTATATCTCACACAAAATACCTCATTTTTGCACATTTCCTGGACCGGCGGCGGTATTTACTAGATTAGGTCTCGTGTTATGCGTGATGTTATTAATAATATAAATAAATTACTAATTTTGTATTTCAAAAAAAAGAAAGCGGATTAAAATCTTTAGAGTGAAAAGTTTAAAATGCTAAATAATATGTCAATCTCATTCTCAACTAACCAAAGCCCTCTCTCTTGCTTAAGGCACATCTTACTTGTAGTCTTCAATCACCGCCTCATCGGAGCTTACTTGTAGTCTTATATGTGGCCTGCCACACCATTAAGTAATGGTGTGGCAGGCCCATTTAGCATTGGATCTAAGTTTGAACCCAAACAGAGTTAAGTATTATTGGATGTTGCTTCTTTCCTATTTTTTTTGTTTTATTCATTTCATTGCATTTTCACTTACCGTCATTTTCTCTTTTTCTCACTTCTTTCCCATTTGGCCATTCCCTTTTGTTTTCATCTTCTGATCCACAAATTTCTTCAATCTTTTACATTAATTTTACTTTTGAATGATCTTTCTCTACTTTCCATCATATTTTTGAGCTTAATTTTTCCTAAAATCAAGGTTTTCGTCAACAGAGGAGTAAATTTTGAGTAGCGTCGAAAATTCTATTATTTTAAGTAAGTTTAACTAAATTCGTCTCGTTTCATTTATGATGCATGATATGTGTGGTTTTTATAGTGTTTTTCCCCGTATTTCGAGTCAATTTTATGCCTAGTAGTTGTTAATCTGGCTCGTTTTTTGGTTCATTCGATGTTCTTTAGCTAAATTGAAGTGTCTCGCTAAGTTTGGTTGATTTCCGATAATTTTAGAGCATTTTAGTTGAATTTATCATCCACGGTTGTTATGCTCGGTTTTGGTATGTTTTGTAATTTCAGGCGAAAACCGAGGCTCGGAACAAAGCCGGAAAGCTTAGACGGGATGAGAATGAAGATGCATGGAATTGCGTGCCAAGAAGTATGAAAACAAGTCTTAAAGAACTAATGAAGAAATAAGAAGAAAAGAGAGCAAAATAGATTTCTGAGGTACTTATGCGGGCGCATAAAGTACCTATGCGGGCGCATTTAAAGAGGATTGCAGACTTAGAGGCGTTCTGGGAGGTTGATGCGGGCGCATAAACCTCCTATGCGCCCGCATCAGACGATTTTTCCCGACTTTTTGTTTTTCTTTTATTTCCTTCGTACTTAGGCTTTGTAAGCCCAACTTGGGTACATGAGGCACGGTTCTCTAGGCAAAAAAAACTTATGTTTTTCAATTTTGAGAATTACTCTCTTAGGATAGATTTAGAAGCACTTTTTCTCTCAAATAAAATTAAGGGAAATTAGGGTTTGTTCAATACTTTGATTTTCAATTCAATTCAATTCAAGTCTTCAATTGTTCTTCAATTTGGTAATTCTTCTGGTTTTGTTCTTTATTTTAGTTTAATTTATGCTTTTTAGTTTTTCTAGTTTAATTAATTTAGTTAATTTTGTTTATGTTAATTAGTTTAGTTTTTTTATTACTTCACGAATTCAATTAGGGTTTTTACAATTATTCTTGTTTTGATCTTCATAATTATGAGTGAGTAGTCTAATTTCTAGGGTTAGGGAAACCTTGATCAATCAATGGACTAATTAAATTAGGTTGTTTCAATCCCATAATTAGTAGTCAATTTCCTATTATTGGTTTCTTTGTTTACAATTGAATTGTGCGCAGATTTAGTTGTAATTCTGGTAATTGTTGAATTTGATGCCGAGAGGTAAAAATACCACAATAAGACCACTGAATAATAGGCGAAATTAGTCTAGGCATGAGCGAGAGCCGCTAGATGAGTTTCGAGGGAGTCTAGATTCGAGAGAATTAGTGAGCCCTAATTTGACGATAGTTGTGAGATTGAACGATCTTTGTTAGTGAATCCATTAGTTGTTCTTGGTGACCCGAATGACCCTAGGCTTAGTTTATTGGTTTAATTCTTCGTCATTTCCAGTAATTAGTTAGTAATTAGTCAATAGTCAGTTAGCTAGTCAATACTTCTCGACCAAGGCTCTTTACACAGTTTAAGCTTTTTAGAACTAATAGAGTTTAACTGCTTCCCTGAGGATTCGATCCTTACTACCCTAGCTACATTAGTTAGTGTCGTTTGGTTTACTTTTGATAGGTGTGCGATAGCCTGTTCAAATTTTGGCGCCGTTGCCGGGGAGGCAATTTTTAATTCTATTAGTCGGGTTTTTACTGTTTTATTTTTATTCTTCTTAGTCTCAAAGAACTATTTAGTTCTTTGGGGCTATTTCTCATCTTTGCTCGGAGTTTACATTGTGTGCAGGTTCATAGGTTTATGCAAAACGACCACGAGCCTGATACTTACATCTTCCCTGAGCCCGAGCGAGTGTTTCTGAAACGGTTGAGACGTAGTAGACGCCGAATTTTTCTTCCCCGATCTGTGGAGGAAACTGTTTCTGACTTGTCTCAGTTTTTCGAGTTCACCTTCAATCCGCTGTTTGAAGGGTATTTAGAAGTTGAAATGGCTGCCGAAGGAGAAGGACAGGGTAGAGGACCACCGCCTCCACCACCACCGCCACCTGCGGCCCGTTCATTGAGAGACTATTCCTTGCCTAGTACGGAGTCTATGGCTGGAGGTTATTCAGTACCTGATACCGATGCTGCTAACTTTGAACTGAAACCGGCTCTTGTGAACATGGTTGAACGAAATCAGTTTTCAGGGACATTGAAGGAAGATCCGAACTTACACTTACAGAATTTCCTTCAATACTGTGATACTATCAAGCAAATGAATGTCTCTAAGGACTACATTAGAAGGCGAATGTTTCCGTTTTCATTAAAAGACAAGGCTAGAACCTGGTTGAATGATCTCAATATGGCCACCATTAATTGTTGGGAGGATTTAGCTCTTGCTTTTCAGAGGAAATACTACCCACCACAGAGAACTGCCTTATTGAGAAGCCAAATCACTAACTTCAATCAGGAGACAGATGAGTCATTATATGATGCTTGGGAACGGTTTAAGGAGTTATTGAGAATGTGTCCTCATCATGGGCTTGAGAAATGGTTCCTAGTTCAATCATTCTACAATGGGTTGGGTAATGAGAGTAGGGCTTTGCTAGATTCTGCTGCTAATGGTCGGTTTATGAACCAAGAAGTCAATGCTGCATATGAATTGATTGATGAAATTGCCACTCATAATTCACAGTTTGGTAACCTTAGAGGGCATTCCAAGAAGGGTGGGAAACATGTAGTTGATGATAAGTATGAGAGTTTAGCTGCACAGATAAATGCCATAAGTCAGAAGCTCGATAAGATTGGTACTACAGCTCCCCCACCATCACCCGTAGCTGCACTTTCGGGATGCACTGATCCTTTCTGTGATTCATGTGGTTCTTTCGGTCATAATTCCCAGTCTTGTACTAGTTCAGTAGAACAAGTATGTGCCTTTCAAGCCTATAAAAACAATCCATACTCTAATACATACAATCCGGGCTGGAAGGATCACCCATACTTTTCTTACAAGAACAACAGCAATGTCCAGAATCCTCAGCAAGCCATGCCACCTCAGCAGCCACCCCAGCAGATGCAGAGATATGTACCACCACACCCACCAGGTTTTAGCAGACCACCACTACCAGCACCGCCAATGCCACCTCAACCTAGTGGAGAAATCTCGGAGTTGAAGAATATGATGTTGCAAATGCAGAAAAATATGGAGGCGATGCAGGCTCATAACAAGCACTTGGAAACTCAGATAGCTCAGATTGCGCAATCAACTGCTCAAAGGCAACCAGGCCACCTTCCATCACAACCCACACCCCCAGCATCACAGGCATCACAGAATCCCCCGAGGGACCATGTCAATGCCATCACCTTGAGGAGTGGAGCTGCTTATGAAGGTCCGAAAATGCCTACTGATAATGTTAATTCTGATGTTTCAGGTGGAGCTGAGAAGACCGGAGATGAGGTGATTGCAGATTCAGATGCAGTTCCAGATAAGGAGGCTGAAGCACCTAAGGAGAAGGTAGATGATACACCGGTTGATACTATCCCGAAATCACAGGTTAGGTTGCCCTTTCCGAACAGGGTAACCAGGAGTAAGAACGATAACCATTTTAGTAAATTTTTAGCTATTGTTAAAAATCTGCAAGTTACTGTTCCATTTACTGATTTAATCACTCAAGTTCCTACCTACACTAAGTTCTTGAAAGACATTTTGAGCAGGAAACGCGAATTGAATGTAGTGGAGACCGTAGCACTCACGGAGGAGTGCAGTGCCATATTGCAAAACAAGTCACCACCGAAACTAAAGGACCCAGGAAGTTTTTCTATTCCCTGTAACATTGGCCCCCTGTTTATTGACAAAGCTTTATGTGATTTAGGAGCCAGTGTTAGTGTTATGCCACTGTCTATTTGTAGAAAGCTTGATATGGGTGCTTTGAAAGTCACTAACATTACCTTGCAGATGGCAGATAGGACAGTAAAATACCCTAAAGGTATTTTAGAGGATGTCCCGGTGAGAGTCGGGAAATTCTTTATCCCTGTAGATTTTGTTGTGTTAGACATGGATGAGGATGCACACATCCCGATCATTCTTGGTCGACCTTTCTTACACACTGCAGGTGCTGTTATCGATGTCAAAAATGGTAGCTTGACCTTGTCTGTAGGAGATGATAAAGTTACCTTTAATCTTAATGCTGCTCTTAAAAGTCCAATGATGGAACAATCATGTTATGCTATCGATGTCATTGATGAAATTGTATTTGATGATATGCCTCGATCTACTACAAAAGATCTTCTGGAGGCTGTTGTTTGTCTTGATGTTGATGCAGGTGATGGTACAATCATTACTGATGCTTTAGTCCAGGATCTCACTGGTGAGGAATCGAACTCGAAAGAGAGCCGGAGATTTATTAAGTTACCTCAAGAGGTTTGTTCTGTTAAAGAGGTAACTCAACCTGAGATGAAACCCCTCCCCTCTCACTTGAAATATGCTTTTCTCGATGATAAGAAGTTGTACCCTGTTATTGTTAGTGCTTCTCTTAATGATAATCAATTAAATAAACTTTTATGTGTACTTAAAGCTCATAAGAAAGCTATTGGCTATACTATTGATGATTTGACCGGTATTAGTCCTGACTTTTGTATGCATAGAATCCATTTAGAAGAGGGCCACAAACCCTGTATCCAGGGTCAACGACGTTTGAATCCTAACATGCAGGAGGTAGTGAAGAAAGAAGTCCTTAAACTTCTAGATGCAGGTATTATCTATTCAGTACCTGATTCCCAGTGGGTAAGTCCAGTACAGGTAGTCCCTAAGAAAGGAGGGACAACCGTTGTTCGTAATGAGAAAAATGAATTAATCCCCACTAGAGTTGTCACAGGATGGAGGATGTGTATTGATTACCGGAAATTGAATGTTGCAACTAAAAAAGATCATTTCCCCCTTCCTTTTATTGATCAAATGTTGGAAAGATTAGCTAAGAATAAGTATTTCTGTTATCTCGATGGATATTCGGGTTTCTTTCAGATCCCCATCCATCCTGATGATAGGGAGAAAACGACTTTTACATGTCCTTATGGTACCTTTGCATATCGTAGGATGCCTTTTGGATTATGTAATGCACCTGCTACTTTTCAACGTTGCATGATGAGCATTTTTTCTGAATTTATAGAGTCTATTATGGAAGTCTTCATGGATGATTTTAGTGTTTACGGCTCTGATTTTGATTCATGTTTGACTAATTTGACTAAAGTTCTCGAAAGATGTGAACAGGTGAATCTGGTTTTAAATTGGGAAAAGTGTCATTTTATGGTCAATGAAGGAGTAGTTTTGGGACATTTGGTCTCCGAACGTGGAATTGAGGTGGATAAGGCAAAAATACAGGTAATTGAGCAACTGCCACCTCCAGTAAATGTAAAAGGGGTAAGAAGTTTCTTGGGTCATGCTGGTTTTTATCGCAGGTTTATTAAAGATTTCTCTAAAATTGCGAAACCACTAACCCAATTACTGCTAAAAGATGCTGAATTTAAATTCACTGACGAGTGTCTTGAGTCCTTTAATATGATCAAAAATGCACTAATTTCTGCACCCATTATACAGTCCCCTGATTGGAATTTACCTTTCGAAATAATGTGTGATGCTAGTGATTTTGCAGTTGGTGCGGTTTTAGGTCAAAGGAAAGACAAGGTCTTGCATGCTATTTATTATGCTAGTAAGACTTTAGATGAAGCTCAAGTCAATTATGCCACCACGGAAAAGGAGCTACTTGCTATAGTTTATGCTTTAGATAAATTTCGTGCTTATCTTGTAGGTTCGAAAGTTATTGTCTATACTGACCATGCAGCTCTTAAATATCTACTTGGAAAGAAGGAAGCCAAACCGAGACTTATTCGATGGATTTTGCTGCTTCAAGAGTTTGACCTCGAAATTCGCGATAAGAAGGGCGCAGAGAATGTGGTAGCTGACCATTTATCGAGAATACGGTATGACGATGGGGAGATCTCTACCCCCATTGACGATTCTTTCCCTGATGAACATCTGTTTGCTGTTTGTGTGCATTCACCTTGGTTTGCTGATTTCGCTAACTATGTTGTAGGAGGTGTTCTACCCTCCGACTTGACTTATCAGCAGAAAAAGAAATTTTTGCACGATGTTAAACGATATTTTTGGGATGATCCTAACCTGTTTCGTGAGTGTGCAGATGGTTTATACAGGAAATGTGTTCCGGAATGGGAGGTATATGGTGTCCTTCACCATTGCCATTCATCACCCTATGGAGGTCATGCTGGACCCTCCAAGACGATGTTCAAGGTCTTAGAATCGGGTTTCTACTGGCCCACGATTTTGCAGGACGCGAGAGCTTTTATTATGTCTTGTGATTCGTGCCAACGAACAGGTAACATCTCACAAAGGCACGAAATGCCGCAAACAGGTATATTGGAAGTTGAAATTTTCGATGTTTGGGGTATTGACTATATGGGACCCTTCCCATCCTCTAATGGAAACCGTTATATTCTAGTAGCTGTGGATTATGTTTCTAAATGGGTGGAAGCTCTGGCTACCCCCCATTGTGATTCTAATACGGTTTTGCGGTTGTTTAAGCAGGTTATTTTTCCTAGGTTCGGAGTCCCTAGAGCTGTCATCAGTGATGGGGGGAAGCATTTCCATGAGAAAAGGTTAGATAAGCTGCTGAAAAAGTACGGTGTATACCATAGAACAGGACTAGCATATCACCCACAGACAAGCGGCCAAGTTGAGGTTTCTAATCGCGAGATCAAGTCTATTCTGGAGAAGACAGTTGCAAAATCGAGAAAGGATTGGACCAACAAGCTTCATGATGCTCTATGGGCATATAGGACGGCTTTCAAAACCCCAATCGGCACCTCTCCGTTTCGGTTAGTTTATGGTAAAGCATGTCACCTTCCGGTTGAGTTAGAATATAAGGCATACTGGGCAGTCAAGGAATTGAATATGGATGCCAAGCTGGCGGGAGAAAAACGACTCCTTCAACTAAATGAGCTCGATGAATTCCGTTTAGCTGCGTATGATAATGCAAAAATATATAAAGAAAAGACTAAGAGGTGGCACGACAAAAGAATCAGGAGAAGGGAGTTTCAAGTTGGTGATAGGGTACTCTTATTTAATTCCCGTCTCAGATTGTTTCCTGGAAAACTGAAGTCCAGGTGGAGCGGTCCCTTTTCGGTTACTATGGTGAGCAAATTCGGGTTCGTTGAAGTCCAAAATGATAAGGGTGAAAAGTTCAAGGTCAACGGGCAACGATTGAAGCTCTATTATGAAGGTGATGCCGTTGGATTAGTAGAAGAGGTGCAATTCTACAATCCCGATTCACACTGACCACTCCGGAGCCACGGTCAAGCTAATGACCCTAAACAAGCGCTTCTCGGGAGGCAACCCGAGCTTTCTATCCCCCCTTAACTCTTTTTATATGCTTTTGGTGTGTTTTAGCTTATTCTTCGTAATTTTTAGTTAGCTGTGTTTTTGTGTTCTTGTGTGCATTTAGGTGTAGTTGAGTAACTAGAGGTCTTAGGTTGAATTCCGTACCTAAAATGCTAAGTGAGGGTCAAGGTAAGTGAAAAGAAAGTTTTAAAGGAAGAAAAGAAACAATAGTCGAGTAAAAAGGGGCAGATGCGGGCGCATAAGGATTTTATGCGCCCGCATCTGCCCCCCAGAACCCCATAAAGTTTTTTGAAAAAGTAAGATACGCCCGCATAAGGATTTTATGCGGCCGCATCCTACCCACAGAACCCCAAAGAATTTCCTGAAAAACTGACATGCGCCCGCATAAGAATTTTATGCGCCCGCATGTCACCCCCAGTAGCCCCATACTTTTGAAATTTGAATTTGATGCGGGCGCATAACACCCGTATGCGGGCGCATCAAACCCGAATTTGCAACGGTTTTTCTATTTTTTTTTTTATTTTTTTTTTTTTATCTCTTTTACCCTTTTATTTTCTTTTCTCTCACTTCTCACCATACCCTTTTCTTCCTCAAACCCCTAACCTCCATTAACACTCAACTCCCACAAATTTCTTTCTCTCACATCTCACTCAATACTTCACCAAATCAACCCAAATTTTAACACAAGCTTCCTCTCATCTCCCTCTACAAAACCCCTCAATCAATTTTCGAAAATTTTTGCAATTCGGGGCTACAAGGGGCGCGCGAAATTCTGCAGTTTGGGGCGATTTTCGGTTAATTTGGGACTATTTGGGGTGTTCTTTCTACTCTACTTCCAATCAATCTTCATCTATTAAGGTATAAATCCAACTTTAAGCAAGTTTTAACAAGTTTCTTGAATTTTCATGGCGTTCACACTATAGGTTTCGTAGTTATAAGTTTATAATACAATTTTTCTTGAGTTTTATGCTTGTGCGACGTTGATAATTGCTTGTTCAAGTGTTATTAATCTTCAATTCCAAGTTTATGACTTAGAAAAAAATTTATGCCCTATTTTACAATGGTGAACAACGCCTTAGATTCTTGAGTTGATCATAGTTTAGCTTTAACTTGCTAAATGTTAGACTTAATTTGTGTTGATAATGCATTAGAAGTTTGATTTTTTTTTTTTTTTTTGTTTTTCCTCTAAGTATGATTGTTACTTGATAAAATATAGTGTTTCGAATTAATAAGTGAGGTTTAAAATGTTGGTAATGTCGCAATCACGGTTTAATGAGATTTGCGCTCTCTTGAATTTATGTTGAAAACTTTGGAAATTTGTGGAATTCTTGGTGCTATGTCGATAAACATTGGTTTTGGTGATTGTTGTTAGCCTCACGGCTTTTGGCTATATCGATAAAATAGACGGGTCATGCCGAAATTTTTACTTAAATCTTACCTAATTGGAAGCTATA
>PYUH01000238.1:598361-610604 GCA_016808085.1 Suaeda aralocaspica | reverse complement strand
AATTGGAAGCTATAACATTGCATGAGTATGTCCTGCTACGTGTTTTATCCCGATTTTTCCTATAGTTCTAATGCTTTCATTTTCGATTTTCAGGAACCATGAGCTCTCAACGAACCTCGAGAAAATCACAAAGGACCGAGTCTTCCACCTTCGGCCTCTAGGGTAAACAGCCCCCAGCTCTAGCTCAGGAGACCCCGCACGCCACCAACCGCCGCCAACACCGCCCGGTTCGAGAACTGCAAAAGCGCCCATCCGCTCTACCAGATTCTTGACCGACGCAGCACTTGTGATGAGATGGGACTCACTGACCATGGTCCAAATGGCGGACACATTGGTTGGGGTGCATGGCTCGGAGTCACCATGCCAGGACCTGATGGCGAACCAATGGCCCCACCCACCTACCGGGACTCACCACCCTGGATGTTCCTCTCTAACCTTCCACTTCAGGGTTTATTGTGCGGAACCCCAGTAACCCACAGCTAGAACAGGGGTGGTCAGTTTTCACCATCTTCGGCACCACACTATGAGCTTCCCTTCAACAGTTCAATGAGCACTTCTTTCTGGGACCCCCGCGCCAACCTAGTCTCTGTAGCTCTCGACACGGCTGGTCTAACTATGTGAGCCTCCTGGTGGCTCCGCATCACTGACGTACCACCCCCTATGCCTCATCCACCAGCAAGACCTCGGAGGTCCAACATGCAGCCCTCATCCTCCGACTCTTCCTCCGTGTACTACTCCTCTCTTTATTTTCCCGAGGAGAGTTGGGGCAAGGTCTACCCTGATGAGCTTAGACTTCTGTGGTTAGCTACTGAGGATCCCATCTACGGCCGCGAGACTACAACTACGGGTTTTTCCTTGCCCGTAATTTGCTGAGATAGCCAGGGTGCCACCACACGGGGGTTATTTACTGTGGACTGGATGATTAACCTGGTTGGCCTACCAGTTGGTCATCGAGAGAACTTTGAAGGGTTGCACCCCATTGAAGAAAACCCACTATGGACATCCCTTCCTTGCGGACTGCGGGTCTGTGCAGAACATACACTAGAGGCCGGCATGAACGCTTGGTATGGAATGTCCGAGAACTATCCTGTGCTACCTTCCCAACGCCTTTACCTCCACCTACTACTTGGAACACCCCGAAGGCGTAACCCCCTGGAGGTTCCCCCAGCCCCATCCCACTAGCTGAGAGGACGGATGCTGAGAAGAGGGCCCTCAGAATGGCCCAGTGATGCAAACAGGCGGGGGGTGTCCCTCAAGAAGACATTCCCCAACACCAGCTCCCGCCACTCCCACCTCCCCAGGGCGCCTTTGATATGACCCCTCTGATGAACCGCCTGGCCGAAATGCATGCCTACAACACCCAGCGGTTCGATCAGCTTGATCAGCGTTCGCGCAATACGGACACCTACCGGTTTGATAGGTTAGATGATATTGTCCCGGGCCCTCCGAACGGATGTAGATCACCTGCAGCGGGTCCAATGGAGAGAGCACATGTATCATGTGGATCAGGGTCACGTGCAACCATTCCCCAACCACCCTAACTGCCACCCCAGTATGACCCTATGTGGACCCTACCTCCTACCCTCTCCACCACTACTACTCCCAGTTTCCACCCTATGGCGGGCCCGGGCACAGTAGGCGTCTTGCGCTGCCCATTCCTTCCCCATTTTCATTGATTTGTATCCCGGGACGGACAGTGTTTGGCTGGGGGGAAATTATTCTACTATTTAGGTTGTAATAATTTGTAAACTTTTTCATTTCGCTTGGTACTGGCTTGTTTCTTTTTTCCCCTGCAGATATGACAATCGGAGCAGGACTAGGACTCTGAAATCGAAAACGAATTTTGACCCATGGGTTAGAGTTCCTAAACCCGCCTCCTTTGCTCGTACTTGAATGTGTTGGAATAGAGCGTGGACCTTAGGGTTTTTTTATTGCTTTCTAGTGTAGTTTTAACTGCTTTCATAGGACCGTTACATGGTTGTACCGTCCCCAAGGCCGGAGTATTTACATGGACCAAAAAAAGGTACTGCTTCCAGCAAAGTCTAGTGTTCAGAGAAGTTCTTATTAGGATTGGCTAGTGCGCTCGTCCCGGTTTTTTCGCTGATTTGACTTTTCAGGTACCCATTTGTTTAAATTTTATGAAACTTCATGATCTTGATTTGGATGTGTTTACTTATGTGATTTGCCGGGCATGACTTAGTCCTAAAGGCTAGCTTTCCTTGCAATTGTCAACCTGTCTAACCTTGCTTGGGTCTTGGACGTGAACTGTGTTAGCTGGAGGATTTGAGCCACTTTTGGTTTATAGGGCACATTAATTGTATTTCTTTTCATGTGTGCTTATTCCTTGGTGCATTTAGGATCTTGAGTTTGCCTTGGACTTTAGTAACTTTTAATTGAAGTTTGTTTGCATGTTGCGCATGATAGAGTGCATTCAATTGATTTTAGAGCCCTCCAGATACAGTATTAGGTTTTTCATGCTAACATTTTTCTTTCCCTTGATCCCCGTGTTTTCTCTAGCCTATATCCCTTACCAAAAATTAGCCACATTACACCCTTTTTGGCCTGGTATTTGATACATATTGTATGCCCAGCTTGGCTTGGGGGTCATATTGTGGTTTGTTATGTTTGTTGATTGTTGTGATGTTTGATTTGGAGGATTAGGTGAAATTGAAAAAATTTTGATGTGCAGGAGGTTCTATAAGTTCACATTAAGGCTCTGCGTACCATGACTGGGATTGTGGTTTTTAAACACAATGTTGGTTTCTAAATGTGATTTGGAGTCCGGTTATGTACGTGTGATAGTTTGGTCTTAATGGCCAACTATTAGAGTCGTGAAACCTAAAATGAAAAAATGAAAAAAAAAAAATTGAAAAAAAAAAAGAGAAAAAGAGAAAACAATCATTGAAATAATGACTGAAACGCTTGAATTCAATTTATATTTGTGATTTGAATGAAAAAGGTGTGAAGTGAAATGAATTGAAAAGTTGGTTTGTATGTTTGATTCGGTTGTGAATGGAGCAATGGTAGACTTATCTATTGTATGATGTATTGGTGTAGTCTCTGATGTTTTATGCGTATACCCCCCGCATTTTTCAAGCCACATTATCCCAATTTTTCCTACCCCTTACCCTACACCCTAGCCTTACGTTACAAGCTTATAAAGTCCCTCTTGATTCTTCATGTGCATGCTTTGGTTGATTGTGTGGAAGAGTCTTTTGCAAGTCATAGAGTATTATTGCATTTCGAGTCGACTTTAGGATTGAGTGTATCCCTTAAACACCTTGCATGAGGTGTGAGATGTGGGTTTGGTTCCTCAAAAACTTGCATTCAACACTTTGTTGCATTTTGCATTTCATTCTCTTATGGTTGGGTGGTGAGGGTGAGCTACATTGTTAGATGCTCAAGGTTGTGTGGAGTGACAAACCCCTGAGTTATTCTAGTCATCGATCCATTAAACTTTGCTCGGTTGGCTTTGTTTGACTTTTTGCCTAGGATGTGTAGCATTTGACTTGCTTTGATCTTAGTAAACTCGGAAGGATCCTTGAGTTGTGATGCATATGTTTTTTGGGGTGAAAGTCATTTCGTTATCTTTGCTCGGACGAGCAAAGGCTTTGGCTTGGGGGAATTTGATATGTGTGTTTTTTTAATGTGTTTTTCTTTCTGCCCCGTATTTCGAGTCACATTTTATATGCCAGTAGTTGTTAATCTGGCTCGTTTTGGTGTCATTCCGATGTTCTTTAGCTAAATTGAAGTGTCTCGCTAATGTTTGGGTTGATTTCCGATAATTTTAGAGCCATTTAGGTTGAATTTATCATCCACGGTTGATGCTCTTGAATTTAGAGCAGTCTTATTCCAACGTTGAGTATCCGACTTATGTGTTCCGCCCATACCCAACTCAAATTCCCAAGTTACATCTTTTCTTCGATCCTGCCTCCAAACCTTGAAAAAGTATACATGTTTTTTCGATACCGTATTATTTGCTTTAATTAGGTCATTATAGAGGGAGCCTTCCTTGACGTGAAAGTCAATTTATTTTTAATTTTTTTTTTTACCATATCTTTTCGAACCAAAAAACCCCAAAAAAGGACTTAGAGGCTTGTTTACTGTCTAAATCGCGTTCAAGTTGCAACTCCAAGTTCATTCAGTTCTTTCAGCTCTTCTCATTATTTTTGCTATTCATTAATCCTTCATAAAAAACTTTCATTCAGCTCATTCAGTTTCAGGTTTAGCTCCAAGCAGTTCGGTCTATCATTCATTCAACGTATTTTCAGCTGAAGTAACACAAGCCCTTATTACACCTTTTTAGCTTTTGGAGGGCCTTCCAGGATATTGATCTCGTTTTCGGGTAAATTTCTCCCCATTGTTGAAACCTTAGGGCTCAAGGGTTTAGCTAAAAAAAATACTTGATAATATTTCCTCTTTAAAGAATTCCCAAAAGGGCACAATTTATTTTATATTTTGTTTAATCTCGGGACTTTCATATAACTCGAAGCTGACAAGTGTCGGATGGCCCTCTTCTGACCCAAGAACACCAATATGTATTTTGGTAGTTTTTTTCAAGACAACATCAGCAGAACCTTCGAAAACTTAAATTGTTACCTTTTTTTTTCGGCTTTTTTGGGTTGTCCCGGGTCTTTGTCTTGTTTTTCGTTTTCTACCTTCTCTCCACTTTTGCAGGTGACTATAAGACGCCCCACATTATGTTTCCAAATTTTCAATTCAACACTTTAAAAACTTGTCTCTTTGTCATATTTTTGAAAAACTTCCTCATGGGACTCATATTATGATCTTCCAAACCCTAAATCTTCTCGGAGGCCCTCCTTTGACCATAGAGGCACGACTATAAAAATTTCGGCAATTAGACTCTAAAATATCAGAATACAATGAATTATATCTTTTCATTTTTTACTTTTAGAGGGCTATCTTAGACTTGTGTTTTTTTTTTGCCGCCCCGATCATAAACAAAATCTAGACTAAATCTCCGATCCCAAGACCTCCCGAAACTCCCACAAGCAAGAAGGGATCTACATCTATAACCACATTTCAACAAGACAATAATCTTCACATTTGAACAAAACAATTTTTTTTTTTTTAATTTAATGTTACAGAATCCAATGCTATCTCAATGTCAAATATACGTTGACCCGTAAATTATAACACACTCAAAACTCTCTTTTTCATTCATTCATCACCCTCACTCACTCAAACAAAACAAACCTCCTCTTACTTTCTCTCTCCTCAAAAATCCTTTTTCACTTTCTCTCTCCTCCTAATCACACACTAAAGCGCTCACTTTACCCTTCAGAGTCAATATTTACAATCAAATACCATCTTTTTCCATGAAGTATCACTCCTAACACCGACTTACCACCACCTTCTTCAAACCCACCTCCCAAAACCCCAGATCTTCTTCCCAAAAGCCCCTCAAACCCAAAAAAAAAATTACAAAACACCCTCGTCTTCCCAAAAAATCGGGCCCCCTACCCCTCTCCTTCGCTGGAAGTTCCATGAAAATGGCACTTTAAATAATAATAATACCATTATTTCTATAATAATAAAATAAAATTTACAATATAAAATAAGAAAATGATGACGTGGACCGAGGGGGAAGTGCTCCGGAAGGTGGTCGCCGGAATATCGAGGAGAGAGAAAGTGGGACCCCCTGTTTCAGCAAGGAAGCTGTCTGCTACACTATGGAGGATGCAATTAGTGGGCCCCAGAAATTAATAATAATAATAATCATTGAAGAAGAAGAAGAGAGATGAAGGTCGACTATGGGTTTAAGGTGTGTTAGAATTAGATGTGGGCCCGGAAATCTTTTTTTTTTTTTTGGGTTTTTTTGGGGTCATTAGAATTAGTTGAATTTTCAGTGATTTCAACTGTTTTTATTAAATGGGGAAATCTTTGTTATATATATATATATATATATATCTTTGGGTGGGTTTGGATTAATATGGAGTTTGAGTGAATGTGGGTTTGTTTAATTTATTGGGGGTTATTTTAGGGAAAATGATTGAGTTTCAGATGGTTTTATTGATTTTCATTTGGTGGGAAAACAATTAAATCAATGTTTTCAAGCGAAAATTGTTATCTTTTGATTAATTTCATTTGTTTGGTAATGATTGATTGATTTGATTGAAGGATGATGTAAATGTGTGGTTAATTGACTTTATTTATTTTTATCCCCTTGTTTAATTGATGATTTGGGGGGTTTTCAGATAAATTGTTTTATTTGATTGATTTAATTTTGTTAGGTTGTAATTAGCATTAATTTGAAACCGTTTAAGTTGTTCTTCTCATTATTTGTTTTATAATTTTTGTCTTCTATATTATTATCCCCTAAGTTATTGAGCTTGAATTATTAAATTTTTAAAGATTCCGAATCTTATCCGATCCATGTTAATATATGTGATCTCAAGATATTGTTTTTACTTGTACTAACTATTAACCACTAATTTATTGCCATAAGCCTATATATATATATATTATAATTACCTTCTATCTTTCATTAAAAGAATTTATTACTAATACTTATATATTACCTTTCTTCCTATTGATCATAATCATCAACAAGGATAACACTAGTGATAGATGTTTCCTGCCGCCGTCGCAAGTTTATGAAGAACCACTCACTGAATGTGAGCGTTTGTCAAGTCACCAATTTAGTTTGAGTGTGACGGAGATCTATTGGGTGTTGTTTATTGGGTATATGGGAGTTTAGTCGAAGTTTACAAGTTCAACTTTCAGGAAAGAATGGGTTAAGTCAAAAGTCTTGGTAACTACTGCTCTGCGTCAACAAGTCACTCTTGTTTTTCATTGCGAACCTACGGATGTTGGAATGAAAAATAGGATCTATGTTTCAACGCTTTAAGGAATAGCATAGTGTATTTACACTCGCTCGACACCGGTAAGTTTCATGTATCATCGGAAGTAATGAAGATTGTTTTCAGAATTAATGATGGTACTACTGAGCCAGTTCATTGTTTTTTCGTTTTATTAATTAGAAGAGTTGTTGTGTAGGTATGTAGAACCTTATTATGTAATCTTCAAGCAATTTATTGTAATTGAAATTTGTGTTATTTTGTTGCTAGTATTGGATAATTATTACTTATCGATATGTACTGTGTAAGGTTTCGTCGGTTTTTCGAGGGATGTGACAAGGTTGGGACTTAACTCAACTCTACTAATGCAAAACCCAGTATAAGTAACTCTTATTGGGTTTGCACCATTTTCACTATATATCTATTGGCAAAACGATAGGAAAATACGCATCTTATTAGCTTCTAGTGTTTGCGGTATTCTGGATCCTCAGCTCGGATACAAGCTATGTGTGGTCTTTTACAGAAAAAGGAGGCCTTAGAAAAATTAATATCTTCAACTTCACCAGAGACTAGAGAGTAACTCTTGTTGTCAACACAAAAACTTTCTGAACAGTAGGATAATATAACAATAATAATAATAATGATATATGATAATGACTACATCAATCAGTTTAACATTCTCCATTGTTGATGTTAATGTTGTTGGTGAGTTTGATGACTGTTGCTATTGATGATTGAAATTTGGAGAATATAATATAAATATAGTATATGTTATGTATAATGCTACGGCCTGTTTACTTCAGCTGAAAACAGTTAAACTTAACTAATTGGACTTGAACTGCACTGAACTGAGCTGAACTGAACTAAACTGAAAGTTTGTATGAAGGATAATGAGTTGCAAAAGAGAAGGTTGAACTGAACTGATGAGCTGAACTGAATTGGCCCTTAATAGGGACTTGTATAATATAATTACTTAGTAGTTTTCTAAACCATTTTAAGATTTATGATCGGGGAAAATACATATAAATATTAATTTTATTTTTTATTTTAATTTGAATTTCAATTTAAACTTTTACTCTATATATATCATGGACAAGAGCTATATATAATGCCTCCGTCGTGAAGATTGGAATTTTAAAAATTGGAATTAATTTTTTTAAAATCAATTTATTGTTGTTATTGATTCCCCCTCCCCCCCCCCCCCCCCCCCCCCCCCCCCGCCCTGTTGATTAATTTCTTCCTTAAGATTAAAATGTGAGTGCTAAATCTGATTAAAGAAATAACCCTAAGATCGAACCTCGAAACATGATATTGTTTCCTTTTAATCTCGAGAAAACAATGTCTTTTCATTTAAGGAAACACTGTCAAATTTTCGAAGTTCATCTCTCTTCCTCTCTCTTCTTCATTCAGAAATTCATCCTTTATTCACTTGTTCATTTAAGTAATTCTAACATTTATTTTAAAACTATTATAAAAGTAATCCTACTTATTCGTACTAGTAACTCTAATTTTCCATTAGAAATCCTTTTTCTACCATAGTGAATATTGGTGATATCAAGAAACCCCCTACTCTCAAAAGCAGCTATGTAGACAACAGCCTTTCTATCTTCTATATTGCTAAACTAGAGCAATCAAACTTATTACAGTAATCAAACATTTGATATCCAATCTGACTCTCTGGATTCTGGTAAATGTTATATGAATACTGTCCGTTTTCTTACTCTCATTTATGATGTGGCCTAGTTTTTTTGGCACTGGTTTTGTTATTAATAATGTATGTTGGTTTAGTCTGGACTTGCAGTTAGGCTCAATGTGACGGATTACAACTGTGAAAACTAGCATTATCTTGGTTTTCACTATCTAAACTGTTGTGCAAATAATCAAAATCATCAATTACAAGTACATTATTTCGTTACTAATATAGATCATGGAGTATTACATGCTTACCACCCCTCTACTGATGGTCTGTAGTTTTATGGGCACGGGGATGAATTTGGAAAGATACATCGATCCATCTGCTGCTCTCCTAAGTAGTTCATATTTTCTGCTTCAATACTTGGCGTAAACTGACCTTCTGATACTCCATCCTTGCCTCTAGGAGCTTGTGCTTCAAGCTGCTTTATGAGCTCCACGAGGCCATTCAATCAACCCTTCATTCCCCGGTTTGACATCAGGTGAGGCCCATCCAACTATATTTGACGGCTTATCCCACTTTTACTGGACCCACCGATCAGTGACATGGTAGCTCCGTTAGAAACCCGTCCATTAGAAAGTCTTCCATTTTCACCATCCACAGAAATTACCTTGAAGTGATCACCCATTATTTGGGCCTGATCGCCATAGCCTTGAATAGATTTCACCTTTTTTTAAGCTGCTTTGATGGAACTGAGCAGACTTCACTATCTCGGTAATTGGTGTCTCATCACCGCGTGTTCTTCCCATTCAGTGCAGCTACCGGAGGCATTACTATCCCGATACTCCTGTTAACTGACATCATACTTCCCTCTGGTGAATAACTAGAGCCTTGATCTTCTGCATGGTTACAGTTTCCCCTCCACTTCCTTCCGTCATCTATTTCACCGCTGTGATTGCCATACACATTATTGGAAAGTCTTTGAATACTCTCTTTGCTATGGTGTTGGTTTTCATCAGGGCTCACAGCATGATGTTTTCGAAGCATGGCTTTGCTGGACTGTAATCATTGCATGTTCAATCTCTCTGACATTGCTTCTTCTCATCACCATGTCTTCGACAGCAGCAAATATATCACTGGATTTGAAGGTTCGTATGTAAACTCTTTTACATCTGAAGTTTATCGTCGCAGCTGGCTCGTCGAAACAGCTCAGCTTTCCCTCATCTCATTCATATCAAAATTTACACACCTTGGACCTGAGAAGTTTTCAAGCTCTGATACAAGGTAGTTTCATTTGTGAATACTTCTGATCAAGAGCTACTTTTGCATCAACAAGTTTCATCTGTACACGTTCTTCCCCTCTGCCAGAACCTCTGCCATTTGCAACATTTTCCTCTCGTCTTCAACTTCCATCCTTCTCCGGATCTTCATCAGCTCATCCTTCTCTTTGATGGTCAACTTCAGCCTTGTCCTCCTCCAATTTCCTTTGCCAGCTCATCACATACCTCCTCTATCAACTCTCGTGCTTTCCTCTCTTTCTCGTACTCCTGCATATCCTTTGCTGATACTTAAACCTCTGCCATCTCGTTGACAATTGTAGAGTTGACAACTTCAAGTCTTTGTACGATTCTCCTTTCTCTGCTCAAGTCATCTTTAACTCATCAATAATTGCACGAACTTTTTCATGTTCTCTGCTCGCCCGATTTGCCCTTTTTCCTCGCTGAGCTTCTTCAAGAAATGTTCAGCTTCTTCTTTGAGGAACGTCTCTCTCCCTTCCAACTCTTCAATTCTTGTCCGTAGCCTGCTCAAGTTCCTTCTCAGTGCAGAATCATTGGGGCAGCATTCCATTTTGGCTAGGAGACTTCAGATCATCTGGATGTTCATTTGATTTTTTCGAGCACACAGGTCCCACTTTGTTGCTCCCTCCATTGCATATGTTAGCAAAGTGAAATGGAGATTGCCGCTAATAAGGGAACACAAAAACAGTCTGTATTAGATCATTAAGGAAGCATGCCTATCAAACTAAGGAATTCACAACTCATCACATATCACATATTTGTTACTACTACCAGCAATCCACTGTATGCCATAAAAATTTCATGCATCACTATTCTTCAGGATATGCAGATCAAATCAGTAAACCAGGATGTACCTCACATTGTATCCATTGGTTGGACCATTACAGAACACGGGCCTCCTGGGCGGATCTTTCGCATCAGAGCCGCATTCTCTGCTAGCATGATACAGGATAGCCGATCGCCACCATGCCCATTGCAGGCTGCAAAACAACAGAGAAGAAATGAAGCCAATCTAAACTCCTTCTATACATCCCAAAAACAACACCTCAAAAACCACCTTCACAAAATCACAGAACACAGCCCAATTGAACCATCACAACATTCATACACTGTCAGAATCACACAACAATCGTAAGGTCTTAAACTGCGAACATTAACCTATAAGCAGCAAGCCTAGTGATCAAACAGCAAACCCAGCAACATCGCATGCGAAATCATCTCGAAAGCAATACATTTCCCATCAACCACAAGTAGACAACCATTAGCAATCTAATCTAACTCCAAAAGGCATTGTAACGTACTGGTAGGCCATCCCATAATAGATCATCATAATTCAATTATACATCCTAAATTAATCATCACCTCAACTTAATACTAACATCTCTAATTTCTGATCATCAACAATTACAACTTTCAAACATATAATTAACAAAGATATAAACTTTATACATGGTAACGGCTATATTCATGAAATAATAAGCAAATTAATGCAGTGGTCCAAACCTCAAGCCAACATTTATTAACCAACCAAACCAACCCCTGAAACAAAATTTTGATTGGCAAAGTTCATACTATAACTTACCCACCAAAAAAAAGTCAGCAAATCACATTTTTCTCTTTCAATTCAATCATCAATTACCTAATTTAACTTCCACAAACATTTCAAATTAATCACTAATTACAACCTAACAAAATTAAATCACTCACATAAACATTTCTCTGAAAACCCCAAATATCATAAACAAGGGGAATATAAAACAAATAAGTCAATTAACCCACATTTACTCACACCTTCGATCAAATCAATCAATCATTACCAAACACATGAAATTAATCAAAGATAACAACTTCAGCTTGAAACATTTGATTTCATGTATTTTTCCCACCCAAATTAAATCAACAAAACCATTTAAAACTCATCTAATTTGTTCTCTACTAAAATAACCACCCAATAAAATAAAATTAAAATAAAAAAAAAACAAAAAAAAACCCACATTCCCTCAAACTCCAATTTACTTGAACATTGTTAATTTCCTACATTTTCCCCATTTAATAAAAATCATCAAATATTCCAACTAATTCTAATAGACCCCTAAAAAAAAAAACCAAAAAAAAAAAAGTTTTTGGGGAAAATTATTAATTTTTATTTAAAAAAGAGCAAACACTGAGATCTTGAGACTCACAAGGAGTTTAAAACACACCTAAACCCATCATCATCTTCATTCTCTTTCTTCTTCTGTCGTCTTCTTCTTCTTCAATTCATCTTCATTATTATAATTTTCTGGGCCCTCTTGCATCCTCCATGTGTAGCAGCAAGCTTCCTTGCTGAAACAGGGGGTCCCACTTTCTCTCTCTCCTCCGATTTCCGGCGACCACCTTCCGGCGACTTTCCCTCTTCCACTCATCATTTTCATTATTATTATTATTTGCTAATATTCATTCATGATTATTAGAAATAATGGTATGATTTATTATTTAAAGTGCCATTTTC
>PYUH01000238.1:535320-589718 GCA_016808085.1 Suaeda aralocaspica | reverse complement strand
CCGCCCGGTTGATTCATTCTTCCTTAAGATTTAAAATTGAGTGCTCAATCTGGAGTAAAGAATAACCCTAAGTCGAAAACCTCGAAAACATATATGGTTTCCTTTTAACTCGAGAAACAAATGTCGTTTCATTTAAGGAAAACATGTCAAATTTCGAAGTTCATCTATCTTCCTCTCTCTTCTTATTCAGGCACAATTGACCTTATTCACGTGTTATTTAAGTATTCTAACATTTATTTTAAAACCTATATAAAAGTAAACCTACTTATTAGTAGTAACTCTTGTTCCATTAGAATAATCCTTTTTTCTACCCCCCCCCCCCCCCCCCCCATTGAATATTGGTGATATCAGAGAACCCTACTACTCAAGGAAAAGCAGATGTAGACACAGCCTTTTCAGGGCTTCTATTGCTAAACATGAGGCAATCAAACTTATTCCAAGTAATCAACATGATATCCAATCGAACTCTCTGGAATTCTGGTAAAATGTTATATGAAATACTGTCGTTTATTACTCTGTAATGATGTGGCCAGTTTTTTGCACTGGTTTTTTATAAATAATGTATGTTGGTTTAGTCTGGACTTGCATTAGCTCAAGTGACCGGATTACAAACTGTGAAAACTAGCAATTATCTTGGTTTCACTATCTAAACTGTTGGCAAATAAATCAAAATCATCAATTAAAGTACCATGTCGTTACTAATATAATAATGGAGTATTACATGTTACCCCCTCTACTGAGGTCCTTTAGAGTTTTCTGGGGCACGGGGATGAAATTTTGAAAGATACATCGATCCATCGCTGCCTTCCTAAGAGTTCATATTTTCTGCCTTCAATTACTTGGCGTAACTGCACCTTCTGAGACTCCATCCTTGCCTCTAGGAGTTGTGCTTCAAGCTGTTTTATGAGCTCCACGCGGCCAGTCAATAATCAAGCTTCATCCACGGTTGAATCAGGTGAGGCCACATCCAACTATATTTGATCGGGCTTATCCCACTTTTACTGGACCCACGTCAGGCGACATGGTAGCTTCCGTTAGAAACCCAGTCCATTAGAAATCTTCCATTTTTCACCATCCACAGAAAAATTACCTTGAAGTGATAACCTTATTTGGGCCTGATAGCCATAGCCTTGAAATAGATTTCACCTTTTAAGCGCTTTGATGGAAACGGAGCAGACTTCACTTAGAGCGGTAATTGGTGTCTACACCGGCGTGTTTCTTACCATTCAGTGCAGCTACGGAGCATTACTATCCCGATACATACTGTTAACTGACATCATACTTCACTCTGGTGAATAACTAGAGCCTTGATCTTCCTGCCATGGCTACAGTTTCCCATCCACTTCTTCGTCATCTATTCACCGCTGTGTTGACTACACATTATTTGAAAGTCTTTGATACTCTCTTTGCTATGGTGGTGTTAGGGCTCACAGCATGATGTTTTCGAAGCATGGCTTGACTGGACTGTAATCATTGCATGTTCAATCCTCTGACATGCTTTCTTGCCATCACCATTGTATTCGACAGCAGCAAATATATATCTGGATTTGAAGGTTAGTATGTAAACTCTTTTACATCTGAATGTTTATCGTCGAGCTGCTGTCGAAACGCCCCTTCCTATCTCATTCATATAAAAATTTACACCTTGGACCTGAGAAGGTTTGCAGCTCTGATACAAGGTAGTTCATTGTGATAATTCTGATCAAGAGCTACTTTTGCATCAACAAGTTCAATCTGTACACGTTCTTACCGCCAGGACCTGCCCATTGCAACATTTTCCTCTAGTCTCAAAACTTCCTCCGGATCTTCATGCAATCCTTATTGAGTGAGTCAACTTCCGCCTGTCCTCTCCAATTTCGTTGCCAGTCATCACATACCTCCTTCTATAAACTTCTCGTGCTCCTCTCTTTTGTACTCGGCAGATATCTCTTTGATGATAACTTAACCTCTGCCATCTCGTTGACAAGTTTAGAGTTGACAACTTCAAGTCTTTGACGATCTCCTTTCTCTGCCTCAAGTCAGCTTGAACATCATCAATAAGCACGAACTTTTTCATGTTCTCTGCTCAGCATGTTGCCTGTCCTCGCTGCGATTCTGCAAGAAATGTTCAAGCTTCTTCTTGAGGAACGTCCCCCTTCCAACTCTTCAATTCGTGTCCGAGCCTGCTCAGTCCTTCTCAAGTGCAGAAATCATTGGGGCAGCCTTCCCATTGGATAGAGACTTCAGATGAATATGGATGTTCCATTTGATTCTTCGAGCCACAGGTCCCACTTGTTGCTCCCTCAATTGACATAGGGCAAAGTGAAATGGAGATTGCCGCTAATAAAGGGAACCCAAAAACAGTCTGTATAGCAATAAGGAAGATGCCTATCAAAAACTAAAGAATTCACATCATCACAGATTCCACATATTGTTATCTACCAGCAATCAACTACGCCATAAAAATTTTCTGCATCACTATTCTTAAGGAGATGAAGATCAAATCAGTAAAACAGGAATGTACCTCACAATTGTATCCCTTGGTTGGACCATAACAGAACAAGGGCTCATGGCGGATCTTTCGGCATCAGAGCCGCATTCTTGTAGCATATGACAGGATAGCCGATCGCACCATGCCAATTGCAGGCTGCAAAACAACAGAGAAGAAATGAAGCCAATTCAAACTCCTTAATACATCCACAAAAACAACACCTCAAAAAACCACCTTCACAAACTCACAGAACACGCCAATTGCACCTCAACAACATTCAATACACTTCAAGATCAACAAAATCGAAGGTCTTTAAACTGCGAACATTAACTATAAGCAGCAAAGCCTAGTGATCAAACAGCAAACCCAGCAACATAGCATACGAAATCATCTCGAAAGCAATACATTTCCATAACACAAGTAAGACAACATAAGCCCATCTAATCTGAATCAAAAGGGCATTGTACCGTAACGGTAGCCATACCATAATGAGATAGCATATTCAATTATGACATCTAAATAATCATCACCTCAAACTTAATACTAAATCTCTAATTCTGATCATAAACCAACAAATCAGAAACATATAAATTACCAAAGATATAAACTGTATTACATGGAACGGCTATATGGCATGAAAGATAAGCAAATTAATGCAGTGGTCCAAACCTCAAGCCAAACATATAAACCAACCCATGAAACAAAATTGGATTGGCAAGGGCATACCGAAGAAGTACCCACCAAAAAAAAGTCAGCCCACAAATCAATTTTTCTCTTACAATTCATAATTCCAATATAGATTACGGCCGGAACAGGGCTAAAAGGAACACGAAGAGCTTAGTCATCAATGTACTACCTCTTTTTCTCCCTCCTCCCCCCTCTCCTCCCTTCACTCATATTTAATCTTCCCCTCCACTCTTATCCCCCACCCCCCCCCGCCCCCTTTCCCCCCGTCCCCCATCCCCCTTCCCTCACCGCCCTCGCCTCTAGTCCCTCCCCGCAACCCCCCCTTCTTTATCCCCCTTCTCTCCTCCCACCATTCTCTTCTGCCTTCTCCCCCCCCTTCCTACTCCCCCTTCGCTACTCACCCTTCTTCTTCCTTTTACCTCTTCCTCCATGTTACCCCTTCTCCCTTTTCGTCTTCACCTCACTCTTCGCCCCTCACTGCTTCTCCCTCTCCCTCCTCTACACATCTTTCCCTTCCTCTTTATTCCAGCTCCTTCCTTTTTCCTCTCCCTCCTATTTTCGTTCCCTTGTTCTCTTCCCCTGTATCCCTACCCCCCCTCTGCTTCTCTCCCCGCCTCTTCCCACCCCGTTTGTCTTGCTTCACTGCTTTCTCTGCTTCAACACTCCTACTTTTCTTTCCACTTTCTTTTTTTCGTCCTTTTTGTTTCATTGTTCTAACATAACAAAATGGAATTCAAGCAAATAAAACCATTTCTCTGAAACCCAAATCACAATTAAACAAGGGGAAATATAAAAACAAATCAAGCAATTAACGCCACAGGGACTTAACCTTCGATCAAAAGTCAATCAAGCGAGGTACCAAACAAAGGAAAGTAATCAAAAGTGAAACAACGTCAGCTTGAAACAACTTTGAGGCAAGTATGGGCCCACCAAAGGAAACGCAACAAACAGGGAAAACGCAAGCGAAGTGGCGACGAAACGACACCCGAAAAAGGAAAAGGAAAAAGAAAATAAAAAAAAGGAACAAAAAAAAAACCACATTCACTCAAACTCCAAATTTAGAGGGAACATGGTTTAAATTTTCCTTACATTTTTCCCCATTTAATAAAAATCTCAAATATGCCAACTATAGTCTAATATAACCCCAAAAAAAAACAAAAAAAAAAAAAGTTTTTTGGGGAAAATGATATTTTTATTTAAAAGAGCAAACCTTGAGATCTTGGACTCAAACAAGGAGTTAAAACACACATTAAACCTAATCGATTTCATTCTATGTCTTCTCTTCGTCTTCTTCTTCTTCAATTCATCTTCATTATTATTAATTTCTGGCCCCACTAATTGCATCCTCCATCGTGTAGTCAGCAAGCTTCCTTGCTGAAACGGGGGTCACACTTTCTCTCCTACTCGATTTCCGGCGACCACATTCCGGCGAATTTACCCTCTTACACGTCATCATTTTCTTTATTATTATTGCTTAATATTATTATATTATTAGTAGAAATAATGGTATTATTATTATTTAAAGTGCCACTTTCATGGAACGTCCAGCGAAGGAGAGGGGTAGGGGGCCCAGATTTTTGGGAAGGACGAGGGGTGTTTTGTAATAATTTTTTTTTGGTTGAGGGCTTTTGGAGAAGATCTGGGTTTGGGGAGGGGGGTTTGAAGAGGTGGTGGTAGTCGGTGTAGGAGTGATCGTCATTGGAAAAAGATGGTATTTGATGTAAATATTGATCCATTGAATGGTAAAGTGAGAGCTAGTGTGTGATGAGGAGGAGAGGAGAAAGTGAAAAGTGATTTTTGAGGAGAGAGAAGTAAGAGGAGGTTTGTTTTGTGTGAGTGAGTGGAGAGGTGATGAATGAATGAAAAAGAGAGTTTGAGTGTGTATAATTATAAGGTCAACGTAATTTGTAAATGGATAGCCATGGATTCTTGTAACATTAATTTAAAAAAAAAAAAAATGTTTTGTTCAATGCGAAGGATTATTGTCTTGTTGTTGAAAGTGGTATGATGGAGATCCCTCTTGCCTTGTGGATGTTTCGGGAGGTCTTGGGATCGAAGTAGTGGTCTTGTTTGACGTTAGCGGGATTAATGTTGACTTTTTGTGAATTAATTATTGTTTTGGAGTTGTGGATGTTTTGGGATCGATTTTTAGTTTCAACTGGTGGGGAAGGTCGGCGATACATATTTTTGGGGTTTGAAGGTCATAAGACAAATCAAAGGAAAGAGCGAAAGCCGAAAAACTAGTGTCTTTGTCGAAAATTGTCTAAAAGAGGGAAGATAACAAGTTTTTAGATGTTGACAAAACCGAGCATGGCCAATCTTGGAAATCACCTACAATGACGTAGGTGACGTATAGGTCAAAAACAAGATGAGCACGAAACAACCCTTAGAAAACCGAGACCGAAAGGCTATAATTCAAGGGGAGTGAAAAGTCTAGTATACTCTTTATCAAAACTTGTTTTAAGAGGGAGGATAACAAGCTTTTAGAAAATATAATTGAGCGTGTGGCGACTTATAGGGTGAAACAAGATGGAGCTCAAAAAACCTCCAAAAACGAAAACAAAACATATTCACTTCCTGGAAGTAATAAGTAATATTTTTGAGTATCGTCTCTGAATAACCGGACAAATCTTGGAAGCTTCCAAAAGTTACAAAACAAGGTTATAAGTAATATTTTGAGTTTCCAGGGTACGAACAGATATGGTAAAAAAAAAAGATAAATCATAATTATACCTTTCCTCCCTTGAAAGGCTCCCCATCTATTGGAAACTAATATTCATCTCTAATTTTATTGTCAATAGCATGACATAAATTTTAAGGTTTCAAGGGAATTTATACCCTCTGATGGATTTTCTAGTATCATGATGTTCATCTCTTCTTCCTCTTAACAGTGATCCCTCGTTGTGTTGTGCACGTCGTGTTGTGTTGGTTGTGTGTTACCATGAAGAAAATGTGTGACAAAAGTTCCAATGTGGATGGACACACTTTTCTTTTGGTCATTAGACCTTGAAAAAAGTGTATTTACGCCACTCTCTACAACGTCGACAACCCTTCGCTCATAAAATATGTTCACGTCATAACGCCCGCCCGACCCACACTGTAGATTGACGTGTGTCCCTTGTGTGTGTGAATGTGCTTTGGAGGCACCGAAATAGTTTTAGTTTTGCAGTGACTAATTATATTATCTTTTTTTTTTACCGTATCTTTTCGTAACCATGGAAACTCTAAAAATATTACTTAAACCTTTGTTTTTAACTTTTGGAAGGCCTTCCAAGGATTTGCTGGTTAGTTCAGAGACGATAACTCTAAAAATATTACTTATAATTCCAGGAGAGTGAATTATTGTTTTGTTTTCGGCTTTTGGAGGGTTGTTTTGAGCTCCATCTTGTTTCACCCTATAAGTCGCCACACGCTCAATTTATTTTCTAAAAGCTTGTTATCCTCCCTCTTTAAACAAGTTTGATAAAGAGTATAATAGACTTTTCACTCCCCTTGAATTATAGCCTTCGTTCTCGGTTTCTAAAGGGTTGTTCTGTGCTCCATCTTGTTTTTGACCTATACTTCACTACGTATTGTAGGTGATTCCAAGATGTGCCATGTCGGTTTGTCAACATCTAAAAACTTGTTATCTTCCCTCTTTTATACAATTTTCGACAAAAGGGTACACTAGTCTTTTCGGCTTTCGCTTTCCTTTGATTTGTCTTATGACCTTTCAAACCCCAAAAATATGTACGCGACCTTCTCCAAAACAGTTTGAAACTAAAATACGATCCAAAACATCACAACTCCAAAAAATCAATATAATTCACAAAAAGTCAACATAATCCGCTAACTTCAAACAGCCCAAACTAAATTCGATCCAACCCAAGACCTCCCGAAACTCCAAAGCAAGAGGGATCTACATCATACCACATTTCAACAAGACAATAATCCTTCGCATTGAACAAAACAATTTTTTTTTAATTTAATGTTACAGAATCCAATGCTATCTCAAGTACAAATATACGTGACCCGTATAATTATCACACTCAAAACTCCCATTCAGTCATCACCCTCACCACTCAAACAAAAACAAACCCCACTTTCTCCCCTCAAAAATCCCTTCATTTCTCTCTCCTCCCTAATCACACACTAAAGCTCTCAACTTTACCCTTCAATGGAGTCAATATTACATCAAATACCATCTTTTCCAATGAAGATCACTCTAACACCGACTTACCACCACCTTTCAAACCACCTCCCAAAACCCAGATCTTCTTCCCAAAAAGCCTCAAACCCAAAAAAATTACAAAAACACCCCTCGTCTTCCCAAAAAATCTGGGCCCCCTACCCCTCTCCTTCGCTGGAAGTTCCATGAAAATGGCACTTTAAATAATAAAATACCATTATTTCAATAATAATATAATAAATTAGCAATAATAATATAATGAAAATGATGACGTGGAAGAGGGGAAGTCGCCGGAAGGTGGTCGCCGGAAATCGGAGGAGAGAGAAAGTGGGACCCCTGTTTCAGCAAGGAAGCTTGCTGCTACACTATGGAGGATGCAATTAGTGGGCCCAGAAATTAATATAATGAAGATGATTGAAGAAGAAGAAGACGAAGAAGAAGAAAGAGATGAATCGATGGGTTTAGGTGTGTTTTAACTCCTTGTTTGAGTCTCAAGATCTCAAGGTTGCTCTTTTTTAAATAAAAATTAATAATTTTCCCAAAAACTTTTTTTTTTTTTTGTTTTTTTTTTGGGGTTTTAGAATTAGTTGGAATATTTGATGATTTTTATTAAATGGGGAAAATGTAGGAAATTAACAATGTTCAAGATAAATTGGAGTTTGAGGGAATGTGGGTTTTTTTTTTTATTTTTTTTTTATTTAATTTTAATTTTTAGGGTGGTTATTTTAGTAGAAAATTAGATTGAGTTTTAAATGGTTTTTGTGATTTAATTTGGTGGGAAAATAATTGAAATCAAATGTTTTCAAGCTGAAGTTGTTATCTTTTGATTAATTTCATTGTTGTGGTAATGATTGATTGTTTGATCGAAGGTGAGTAAATGTGGGTTAATTGACTTTATTTGTTTTTATTCCCCTTGTTTAATTGATGATTGGGGTTTTCAGAGAAAATTGTTTTATTTGATTTGATTTAATTTGTTAGGTTGTAATTAGTGATTATTTGAAATGTAGGAAGTAAATAGTATATGATTGATTGAATTGTAAGAGAAAAATGTGATTTGCTGACTTTTTTTTGGTGGGTACGTATAGTATGAACTTTGCCAATCAATTTTGTTTCAGGGGGTTGGTTAATAAATGTTTGGCTTGAGGTTTGGACCACTGCATTAATTTGCTTATTATTCATGAATATAGCCGTTACCATGATAAAGTTTATATCTTTGTTAATTATATGTTTCTGAAGTTTGTATTGTGTTGATGATCAGAAATTAGAGATGTTAGTATTAAGGTTGAGGTGATGATAATTTAGGATGTATAATTGAATTATGATGATCTCATTATGGGATGGCTACCAGTACGTACAATGCCTTTTGGAGTAGATAGATGCCTAATGTTGTCTTACTTGGGTTGATGGAAAATGTATTGCTTTCGAGATGATTTCGCATGCGATGTTGCTGGGTTTGCTGTTTTGATCACTAGGCTTGCTGCTTATAGGTTAATGTTCGCAGTTTAAGACCTTACGATTGTGTTGATCTTGACAGTGTTTGAATGTTGTTGATGGTTCATTGGGCTTGTTCTGTGATTTTGTGAAGGTGGTTTTTTTGAGGTGTTGTTTTTGGGATGTATAGAAGGAGTTTAGTTTGGCTTCATTTCTTCCTGTTGTTTTGCAGCCTGCAATTGGGCATGGTGGCGATCGGCTATCCTGTATCATGCTAGCAGAGAATGCGGTCTGATGCGAAAGATCCGCCCAGGAGCCGTGTTCTGTAATGGTCCAACCAATGGATACAATTGTGAGGTACATTCCTGTTTTACTGATTTGATCTGCATATCCTGAGAATGTGATGCATGAATTTTTATGGCATAAGTTGGATTGCTGGTAGATAACAAATATGTGAATATGTGATGAGTGTGAATTCCTTTAGTTTTTGATAGGCATGCTTCTTAATGATCTAATACAGACTGTTTTTGTGTTCCCTTTATAGCGGCAATCTCCATTTCACTTTGCTAACTATGCAATGGAGGGAGCACAAAGTGGGACCCTGTGTGCTCGAAAGAATCAAATGAACATCCAGATGATCTGAAGTCTCCTAGCCAAATGGGAAGCTGCCCCAATGATTTCTGCACTTGAGAAGGAACTTGAGCAGGCTCGGACACGAATTGAAGAGTTGGAAGGGGAGAGACGTTCCTCAAAGAAGAAGCTTGAACATTTCTTGAAGAAGCTCAGCGAGGAGGAAAGGGCAACATGGCGGAGCAGAGAACATGAAAAAGTTCGTGCAATTATTGTGATGTTAAAGCTGACTTGAGCAGAGAAAGGAAGAATCGTCAAAGACTTGAAGTTGTCAACTCTACTTGTCAACGAGATGGCAGAGGTTAAGTTATCAGCAAAGAGATATGCAGGAGTACGAGAAAGAGGAAAGCACGAGAGTTGATAGAGGAGGTATGTGATGAGCTGGCAAAGGAAATTGGAGGGACAAGGCTGAAGTTGACTCACTCAAGAAGGAGTGCATGAAGATCGGGAGGAAGTTGAAGACGAGAGGAAAATGTTGCAAATGGCAGAGGTCTGGCGGGAAGAACGTGTACAGATGAAACTTGTTGATGCAAAAGTAGCTCTTGATCAGAAGTATTCACAAATGAACTACTTGTATCAGAGCTTGAAAACTTCTCAGGTCCAAGGGTGTAAATTTTGATATGAATGAGATGAGGGAAGCTGAGCTGTTTCGACGAGCAGCTGCGACGATAAACATTCAAGATGTAAAAGAGTTTACATACGAACCTTCAAATCCAGATGATATATTGCTGCTGGCGAAGACATGGTGATGGCGAGAAAGCAATGTCAGAGAGATTGAACCATGCAATGATTACAGTCCAGCAAGCCATGCTTCGAAACATCATGCTGTGAGCCCTGAAACCAACCACCATAGCAAAGAGAGTATTCAAAGACTTTCAATAATGTGTATGGCAATCACAGCGGTGAAATAGATGACGAAGGAAGTGGATGGGAAACTGTAAGCCATGCAGAAGATCAAGGCTTATGTTATTCACACCAGAGGGAAGTATGATGTCAGTTAACAGGATGTATCGGGATAGTAATGCCTCCGGTAGCTGCACTGAATGGAAGAACACGCCGGTGATGAGACACCAATTACCGAGATAAGTGAAGTCTGCTCAGTTCCATCAAAGCCGCCTTAAAAAGGTGAAATTATTTCAAGGCTATGGCGATCAGGCCCAAATAATGGTGATCACTTCAAGGTAATTTCTGTGGATGGTGAAAATGGAAGACTTTCTAATGGACGGGTTTCTAACGAGGACTACCATGTCACCTGATCGTGGGTCCAGTAAAAGTGGGATAGCCGTCAAATATAGTTGGATGGGCCTCACCTGATGTCAACCGGGGAATGAAGGGTTGTATTGAATGGCCTGTGGAGCTCAAAAAGCAGCTTGAAGCACAAGCTCTAGAGGCAAGGATGGAGTCTCAGAAGGTGCAGTTACGCCAAGTATTGAAGCAGAAAATATGAACTCATTAGGAAGCAGCAGATGGATCGATGTATCTTTCAAAATTTTCATCCCCGTGCCCATAAAAATACAGACCATCAGTAGAGGGGGTAAGCATGTAATACTCCATGATCTATATTAGTAACGAAATAATGTACTTGTAATTGATGATTTTGATTTATTTGCCAACAGTTAGATAGTGAAAACCAAGATAATTGCTAGTTTTCACAGTTTGTAATCCGTCACATTGAGCCTAACTGCAAGTCCAACTAAACACAATACATTATTTAATAACAAAACCAGTGCAAAAAAACTAGGCCACATCATAAACTGAGTAAGAAAACGGACAGTATTCAATAAACATTTCCAGAATCCCGAGAGTTCAGATGGATATCAATGTTTGATTACTTGTAATAAGTTTGATTGATCAGTTTAGCAATAAGAAGCTAGAAAGGTGTGTCTACATATGCTTTTCTGAGTAGGAGGGTTCTCTGATATCACCAATATCACTATGGTAGAAAAAAGGATTATTCTAATGGAAAATTAGAGTTACTAGTACGAATAAGTAGGATTACTTTTATAATAGGTTTTAAAATAAATGTTAGAATTACTAAATGACAAGTGAATAAAGGATGAATTTTCCTGAATGAAGAAGAGAGAGGAAGAGAGATGAACTTCGAAAATTTGACATGTTTCCTTAAATGAAAAGACATTGTTTTCTCGAGTTAAAAAGGAAACAATACATGTTTTCGAGGTTCGACTTAGGGTTATTTCTTTACATCAGATTGAGCACTCAATTTTAAATCTTAAGGAAGAAATTATCAACAGGGCGGGGGGGGGGGGGGGGGGGGGGAATCAACAACAATAAATTGATTTAATAAAAATTAATTCCAATTTTTAAAATTCCATCTTAGCGGATGCATTAATATAGCTCTTGTCCATGAATATATAGAGTAAAAGTTTAAAATTGAAATTCAAATTAAAATAATAAAATAAAATACAATATTTATATGTATTTTCCTCCGAACATAATCTTAAAATGGTTTAGAAAACTACTAAGTAATTATATTATACAAGTCCCTATTAAGGGCCAATTCAGTTCAGCTCCAATCAGTTCAGTTCAACCTTCTCTATTTTGCAACTCATTAATCCTTCATACAAAACTTTCAGTTTAGTTCAGTTCAGCTCAGTTCAGTGCAGTTCAGCTCCAATTAGTTAAGTTTAACTGTTTTAGCTGAAAGTAAACAGGCCGTCAAGCTATAACATAACATATATTATTTATATTTATTCTCCAAAATTTCCATCATCAATGCAACAGTCATCAAAACTCACCACCAAACATTAACATCAACAATGGGAATGGTAAAAAATGATTGATGTAGTCATTATCATATCATTATTATTATTATTGTTATATTATTCCTACCTGTTCAGAAAGTTTTTGTGTTGACAACAGAGATACTCTCTAGTCTCTTGGTGAATGGTGAGATATTAATTTTTCTAAGGCCTCCTTTTTCTGTAAAAAGACCACACATAGCTTGTATCCGAGCTGAGTGATCCAGAATACCGCAAACACTAGAAGCTAATAAGCTGCGTATTTTCCTATCGTATTTGCCATAGATTATATAGTGACAAGATGGTGCAAACCCAATAAGAGGTTACTTATACTGGGTTTTGCATAGTAGAGTTGAGTTAGTCCAACCTTGTCACATCCCTCGAAAAACCGACGAAACCTTACACGTACATTAGCGATAAGTAATAATTATCCCATACTAGCAACAAATAACAAATTTCAATTACAAAAAAAATTGCTTGAAGATACATAATAAGGTCCACATACCCTACACAAAAACTCTTCTAATTAATAAAACGAAAAACAATGAACTGGCTCAGTAGTACCATCATAATTCTGAAAACAATCTTCATTACTTCCTGATGATACATGAAACTTACCGGTGTCGAGCGAGTGAAAACACTATGCTTTCCTTAAGCGTTGAAACATGATCCTATTTTTCATTCCAACATCCGTAGGTTGCAATGAAAAACAAGAGACTTGTTGACGAGAGCAATAGTGTTACCAAGCTTTGACTTTAACCCATTCTTTTCCTGAAAGTTGAACTTGTAAACTTCGACTAACACTCCCATATACCCAATAAACAACACCCAATAGATCTCCGTCACACTCAACTAAATGACATGACTGAAACGCTCACATTCGTGAGTGGTCTTTATAAACTTGCCGAGGCGGCAGACTACATCTATCACTAGTGTTATCCATTGTTGATGATTATTGATCAATAGGAAGAAAGGTAATATATAAGTATTAGTAATAAATTCTTTATAATGAAAGATAGAAGGTAATTATAATATATATAATATAGGCTTATGGCAATAAATTAGTTGGTTAATAGTTAACAAGTAAAACAATATCTTAGATCACATATATTAACATGGATCGGATAAGATTCGGAACTTTAAAAATTTAATAATTCAAGCTCAATTAACTTAGGGATAATAATATAGAAGACAAAAACTTAATAAACAAATAATAGAAGACACTTAAACGGTTTCAAATTAATTGCTAATAACACCTAACAAAATTAAATCAATCAAATAAAACAATTTATCTGAAAACCCCCCCAAATCATCAATTAAACAAGGGGTAAAAATAAAAAAGTCAATAACACACATTTACTCATCCTTCAATCAAATCAATCAATCATTACCAAACAAATGAAATTAATCAAAAGATAACAATTTTCGCTTGAAAACATTTGATTTCAATGTGTCCCACCAATAAAATCAATAAAACCATCGAAATCAATCATTTTTCCCTAAAATAACCCCCAATAAAAAACAAACCCACATCAATCCAACTCCATATAATCACCCAAATATATATATATATATATATTAACAAAGATTTTCCCCATTTAATAAAAACAGTGAAATCACTGAAAATTCCAACTAATTCTAATGACCCCAAAAAAACCCAAAAAAAAAAAAAAGATTTCCGGGCCCACTAATTCTAACACACCTTAAACCATAGTCGACCTTCATTCTCTTTCTTCTTCTTCAATTATTATTATTATTATTAATTCTGGGCCCACTAATTGCATCTCATAGTGTAGACAGCAGCTTCCTTGCTGAAACAGGGGGTCCCACTTTCTCTCTCCTCGATTTCCGGCGACCACCTTCCGGCGACTCCCCTCTCCACGTCATCATTTTCATTATTATTATTATTGATATTATTTTATTATTATAGAATAATGGTATTATTATTATTTAAAGTGCCATTTTCATGGAACTTCCAGCGAAGGAGAGGGTAGGGGGCCCAGATTTTTTGGAAGACGAGGGGTGTTTTGTAATTTTTTTGGGTTTGAGGGGCTTTTGGGAAGAAGATCTGGGGTTTTGGAGGGGTGGGTTTGAAGAAGGTGGTGGGTAAGTCGGTGTTAGGAGTGATTTCATTGGAAAAAGATGGTATTTGATGTAAAATTGACTCCATTGAAGGGTAAAGTGAGGCTTTAGTGTGTGATTAGGAGAGAGAGAAAGTGAAAAAGGATTTTTGAGGAGAGAGAAAGTAAGAGGAGGTTTGTTTTGTTTGAGTGAGTGAGGGTGATGAATGAATGAAAAAAGGAGTTTTGAGTGTGTATAATTTTACGGGTCAACGTATATTTGTACATTGAGATAGCATTGGATTCTGTACATTAAATAAAAAAAAAACAAAATTGTTTTGTTCAATGTGAGGATTATTGTCTTGTTGAAATGTGGTATAGTGTAGATCCCTCTTGCTTGTGGAGTTTCGGGAGGTCTTGGGATGGATTTTAGTCTAGATTTTGTTTATGATCGGGGCAAAAATAAACACACGTCTAAGATAGCCCTCTAAAAGTAAAAAATGAAAACTATAATTCATTGTATTTCTGTATTTTAGAGTCTAATTGCCGAAATTTTTAAGTCTGCCTCTATGGTCAAAGAGGGCCTCCGAGAAGATTTTAGGGTTTGGAAGATCAATATGAGTCCCATGAGAGAAGTTTTTAAAAAATGACTAAAGAGACAAGTTTTTAAAGTGGATGAAAATTGAAACATAATGGGGGGCGTCTTATAGTCACCTGCAAAAACGTGGGAGATGAAGAGTAAAAACGAAACAAAGACAAAGACGGGACAACCCAAAAAAGCCGAAAAAAAAGGTAACAATTTAAAGTTTCGAAGGTTCTGATGATGTCTTGAAAAAAACTACCAAAATAATATGGTGGTTCTGGGTCAGAAGAGGGTGCACTCAGACAACTTGTCAAGCTTCGAAAGTTATAAGAAAGTCCCGAGATTAAAAAAAATAAATAATAAATTGTGCCCCTTTTGGGAATTCTTTAAAGAGGAAATAATCAAGTATTTTTTTAGACTAAAACCACTCCTGAGCCACCTTAAGGTTTTGAAACAATTGGGTGAAATTTCCCAGAAACAGAGATCAATCCTTGGAAGGCCCTCCAAAAGCTAAAAAGGAAGTAAAGGGCTGTGTTACTTCAGATGAAAATAGTTGAACTGAACTGAATTGAACCGAACTGTTGGAGCTAAAACTGAAACTGAATGAGCTGAAAGTTTTTTATGAGGATTAATGAATAGCAAAATAAAGAGAAGAGCTGAACTGAACTGAATGAATGGAGTTGAACTTAGAATTGAACGAATTTAGAAGTAAACAAGCCCTAAGTCATTTTTTGGGGTTTTTTGGTTACGAAAAGATATTGTTAAAAAAAAAATTAAAAATAAAAATTGACTTTCACATCAAGGAAGGCTCCCAATTCTTAAACCTAATATAAAGAAAATAATACGGTATCGAAAAAACATGAAATACTTTTTAAGTGTTGGAGGAATCCGAGAAAGAAAAGATGTAACTTGGGAATTTGAGTTGGGTAATGGCGGACTAAGTCGGATACTCAACGTTGGAATAAAATGCTCTAAAATTCAACAGCACAACAACCGTGGATGATAAATTCAACTAAAATGCTCTAAAATTATCGGAAATCAACCAAAACTTAGCGAGACACTTCAATTTAGCTAAAGAACATCGAAGGAACCAAAAAACGAGCCAGATTAACAACTACTAGGCAATAAAATTGACTCGGAATACGGGAAAAACACTATAAAAAACCACACATATCAAATTCCCCCAAGCCAAGCCTTTGCTCGTCCCGAAGCAAAGATAACGAAATGACTTTCACCCCATAAAACATTTGCATCACAACTCAAGGATCCTTCGAGTTTACTAAGATCAAAGCAAGTCAAATGCTACACATCCTAGGCAAAGTCAAACAAAGCCAACCGAGCAAAGTTTAATGGATCGATGACTAGAATAACTCACGGGTTGTCAATCCACACAATTGAGCATCTAACAATGTAGCTCACCCTCACCACCCAACATAAGAGAATGAAATGCAAATGCAACAAAGTGTTAAATGCAAGTTTTTGAGGAACCAAACCCACATCTCACACCCATGCAAGGTGTTTAAGGGTATACACTCAATCCTAAAGTCGACTCGAAATGCAATTAATACTCTATGACTTGCAAAAGACTCTTCCACAATCAACCACAAGCATGCACATGAAGAATCAAAGAGGACTTTATAAGCTTGTAACGTAAGGCTAGGGTGAAGGGTAGGAAAATTTGGGATAATGTGGCTGGAAATGCGGGGGTATACGCATATAAAACATCAGAGACTCACCAATACATCATACAATAGAATCAATGTCTCCCACATCCATCCAACGAACAAACCAACTTCAATCATTCACCACACCACACAAACACAATATAAATGAATTAAGCTCATCATCATCAGTTTTCTCTTTTCTTCTTTTTTTTTTCAATTTTTTTTTTTTCATTTTTTCATTTTAGTTTCACGACTCTTAATAGTTGGCCATTAAGACCAAACTATCACACGTACATAACCGGACTCCAAATCACAGTTAGAAACCAACATATTGTGTTTAAAACACAATCCCAGTCATGGTACGCAGAGCCTTAATGTGAAACTTATAGAACCTCCTGCACATCAAAATTTTTTTCAATTTCACCTAATCCTCCAAATACAAACATCACAACAATCAACAACCATAACAAACCACAATATGACTCCCCCAAGCCAAGCTTGGGCATACAATATGTTATCAAATACCAAGGCCAAAAAGGGTTGTAATGTGGCTAATTTTTTGTAAGGGATATAGGCTTAGAAAACACGGGGATCAAGGGAGAAGAAAATGTTAAGCAGAAATCCTAATACTGTTATCTGGAGGCTCTAAAATCAATTGAATGCCTTTATCATGCGCAACAATGCAACAAAACTTCAATTAAAAGTTACTAAAGTCCAAAGGCAAATCAAGATCATAAATGCACCAGGAAATAAGCACACATGAAAAGAAATAACATTTAATGTAGCCTATAAACCAAAAAGTGCTCAAATCCTCCCGCTAACACAGTTCAAGTCCAAGACCCAAGCAAGGTTAGACAGGGAGTTGACAATTGCAAGGAAAGCTAGCAGATTTAAGACTAAGTCATGCCCGGCAAATCACATAAGTAAACTCATCCAAATACAAGATCATGAAGTTTCATAAAATTTAAACAAATGGGTACATGAAAAGTCAAATCAGCGAAAAAACCGGACGAGCAGCTAGCCAATCTAATAAGAATTCTTCTGAAAAACTAACTAATTCAGACTAGGAAAAGTAGTACATTTTTTGGTCACATGTAAACTCCGCGCTTAAGGGACGGTACAAACCATGTAACGGTCCTATGAAAAGCAGTTAAAAACTACACTAGAAAGCAATAAAAAAAACCTAAGGCTTAAACAGCTAATTCCAACACATTACAAGTACGAGCAAAAGGAGAGCGGAGTTTAGGAACATCTAACCCAATGGAGAAACAAAAAATTCGTAAATTCGATTATCAGAAGTCCTAGTCCTGCTCCGATTGTCATATCTGCAGGGGAAAAAAGAACAAAAGCCAAGTCCAAAAAGAAAAAAAAGAGAAAAAAATAAAAAAAAGTTTACAAATTATTACAACTAAATAGAGTAACAATTTCCCCACCAGCCAAACACTGTCCCGTCCCGGGATACATAATCAATGAAAATGGGGAAGGAATGGGAGCGCAAGACGCTACTGTGCCGGGCCCGCCATAGGGTGGAAACTGGGAGTAGTAGTGGTGGAGAGGGTAGGAGGTAGGGTCACATTAGGGTCATTACTGGGGTGGCAGTTAGGGTGGTTGGGGAATGGTTGCACGTGACCCTGATCACATGATACATGTGCTCTCTCCATTGGACCCGTGCAGGTGATCTACATCGTTCGGAGGCCTCGGACACATATCATCTATACTCAAACCGGTTCGTTATGCGCGAAATGCTGATCAAGCTGATCGAACACGTGGGTGTGTGTAGGCATGCATTTCGTCCAGGCGGTTCATCAGAGGGGTCATATCAAAGGCGCCCTGGGGAGGTGGGAGTGGCGGAGCTGGTGTTGGGAATGTCTTCTTGAGGGACACCCCCCGCCTGCTGCATACTGAGGGCCATTCTGAGGGCCCTCTTCATGCATCCGTCCTCTCAGCTAGTGGGATGGGGTCTGGGGGAATCCTCCAGGGGTTTACGCCTTCGGGGTGTTCCAGTAGTAGGTGGAGGTAAAGGCGTTGGGAAGGTAGCACCAGGATAGTTCTCGGACATTCCATACCAAGCGTTCATGCGGCCTCTAGTGTATGTTCTGACAGAACCGGCGGTCCGCAAGGAAGGGATGTCCATCAGTGGGTTTTTCTTCAATGGGGTGCCAACCCTTCAAAGTTCTCTCGATGACCTAACTGGTAGGCCAACCAGGTAATCATTCCTCCACGTAAATAACACCCCGTGGTGGTGGCACCCTCGGCTATCTCAGCAAAATCTACGGGCAAGGAAAAACCGTAGTTGTAGTTCTCGCCTTGTAGAGGGATCCCTCAGTAGCTAACCACAGAAGTCTAGCTCATCAGGGTAGACCTTGCCCCAACTCTCTCGGGAAAATAAGCAGTAGGTAATAAACCGGAGGATAGGGAAGTATCGGAGGGCTGCATGTTGGACTCCGAGGTCTTGATGGTGGATGAGGCATAGGGGGTGGTCCCGTCAGTGATGCGGAGCCACCAGGAGGCTCATCATAGTTAGACCAGCCGTGCGAGAGCAGCTAAGAGACTAGGTTGCGGGGGTCCCAGAAGAAGTGCTCATTGAACTGTTGAGGGGAAGCCATAGTGTGGTGCGAAGATGGTTGAAACTGACCACCTGTCTAGCTGTGGGTTACTGGGGTTCCGCACAAAACCCTGAAGTGGAAGGTAGAGAGGAACTCCAGGGTGTGAGTCCCGGTAGGTGGGTGGGGCCAATGGTTCGCCATCAAGTCCTGGCATGGTGACTCCAGCGCCATGCACCCAACCAATGTGTCCGCCATTTGGACCACTTGGTCAGTGATACCATCTCATCACATGTGCTGCGGTCAAAGAATTGGTAGACGGATGGCGCTTTTGCAGTCTCTGAACCGGGCATGTTGTTGGCGGCGGTTTGGTGGCGCGGGGTCTCTGAGCTAGAGCTGGGAGGGGGCTGTTACACCCTAGAGGCCGAGGTTGGAAGACGCGGTCCTTGTGATTTTCATCGAGGTTCGTGAGAGCTCATGGTTCCTGATAAACGAAAATGAAAGCATTAGAAGATAGTGAAAATCGGGATAAACACGTAGCAGGACATACATGCAAATGTTATAGTTTCCAATTAGGTAAAATTTAGGTAAAATTTCGGCATGACCCGTCTATTTTACGATATAGCCAAAAGCCGTGAGGCTAACAACAATCACCAAAACCAAGTTAATCGAACTATACACCAAGAATTCCACAAATTTCCAAGTTTTCAACATAAATTCAAGAGAGCGCAAATTTCATTAAAGTGATTGCGATTACCAACATTTAAACCTCACTTATTAATTCGAAACACTATATTTTATCAAGTAACAACATACTAGGAGAAAAACAACAAAAAAAAAAAAAATCAAACTTCTAATGCATACAACACAAATATTAAGTCTAACAATAGACAAGTTAAAGCTAAACTATGATCAAACTCAAGAATCTAAGGCGTTGTTCACATTGTAAATAGGGCATAAATTTTTTTCTAAGTCATAAACTTGGAATGAAGATAATAAACTTGAACAAGCATTATCAAAGTCGCACAAGCAGAAACTCAAGAAAAATTGTTTATAAACTTATAATACGAAACTTATAGTGTGCACCATGGAAATTCAAGAAACTTGTTAAAACTGCTTAAAGTTGGTTATACCTTAATAGATGAAGATTGATTGATTTGAAGTTAGAGTAGAAAGAAGAAACACCCCAAGTAGTCCCAAATTAACCGAAAATCGCCCCAAACTGCAGAATTTCGCGCGCCCTTGTGCCCGAATTGCGAAAATTTTTCGAAAAATGATGAGGGGTTTGTAGAGGAAGATGAGAGGAAGTTGTGTTTAAATTGGGTTGATTTGGTATGAAGTATTGAGTGAGAGTGAGAGAAAGAATTGTGGGGTTAGTGTTAATGGAGGTTAGGGGTTTGAGGAAGAAGAAAAGGGTATGGTAGAGAAGTGAGAGAGAAAAGAAAATAAAAGGTAATAAAAGAGAATAAACAAAAAAAAATAAAAAAAAAAATAGAAAAAAGTTGCAAATTCGGGTTGAGCGCCGCATACGGGTGTATGCGCCCGCATCAAATTCAAAATTTCAAAAGTATGGGGCTACGTGGGTGTGACATGCGGGCATAAAATTCTATGCGGGAGCACGTCATGTAGTTTTCAGAAATTCTTGGGGTTCTGTGGGTAGGATGCGGCGCATAAATCCTTATGCGGGCGTATCTTACTTTTCAAAAAACTTATGTATGGGGTGTGGGGGGCAGATGCGGGGCATAAAATCCTTATGCGCCGCATCTGCTCCCTTTTACTCGGACTATGTTTTTATTCTATCCTTTAAAACTCTTTTCACACCTGACCCTACATAGCATTTTAGGTACGGAATCAACCTAAGACTCATGTTACTCAACTACACCTAAATGCACACAAGAAACAAAAAAACAGCTAACTAAAATACGAAGAATAAGCTATAAACACCCAAAGCTAATAAAAAGAGTTAAGGGGGTGAGAAAGAAGGTTGCCTCCCGAGAAGCGGTTTAGGGTATAGCTTGACCGTTGGCCTCGGGTGGTCAGTGTGAATCGGGGGATTGTAGAATTGACACTTCTTTACTAATCCAACGGCATCACTTATAATAGAGCTTCAATCGTTGCCCGTTGACCTTGAACTTTTACCCTTAGCATTTTGGACTTCAACGAACCCGAATTTGCTACCATAGTGAACCGAAAAAGGGACCGCTCCCATCTGGACTTACGTTTTACAGGAAACAATCGCGGGAATTAAATAAGAGTACCTATCAAAACTTGAAACTCCCTTCCTTGATTCTTTGTCGTGCACCTCCTTAGTTTTCAATATTTTTGCATTATAAAGCAGCTAACGGAATTCACGAGCTCTTAGTTGAAGGAGTCGTTTTCTCCTCAGTGGCATCCATATCAATTCCTTGACTGCGCCAGTATGCCTTATATCTAACTCAAGGAACGGGGACAGCTTACAATAAACCACCTACGGAAGAGGCGCGATTTGGGTTTGAGCAGTCCTTATGCCAATAGAGATGTGAAGTGTGGAACCTTTACGATGTGAATGTCTACCAGACAGATGATTCGCGGATTAGAAACTAATGGCACAGCTTGTATTGGAGGTGATATGGCTATAGTCGGGCTGTAACAACCCCCCCCCCCCCCCCCGCCCTGTTGATTAATTTCTTCCTTAAGATTTAAAATTGAGTGCTCAATCTGATGTAAAGAAATAACCCTAAGTCGAACCTCGAAAACATGATATTGTTTCCTTTTTAACTCGAGAAAACAATGTCTTTTCATTTAAGGAAAACATGTCAAATTTTCGAAGTTCATCTCTCTTTCCTCTCTCTTCTTCATTCAGGAAAATTCATCCTTTATTCACTTGTTCATTTAAGTAATTCTAACATTTATTTTAAAACCTATTATAAAAGTAATCCTACTTATTCGTACTAGTAACTCTAATTTTCCATTAGAATAATCCTTTTTTCTACCATAGTGAATATTGGTGATATCAGAGAACCCTACTACTCAAGAAAAGCATATGTAGACAACAGCCTTTTCTAGCTTCTATTGCTAAACTATGAGCAATCAAACTTATTACAAGTAATCAAACATTTGATATCCAATCTGAACTCTCTGGATTCTGGTAAATGTTATATGAAATACTGTCCGTTTCTTACTCAGTTATATGATGTGGCCTAGTTTTTTTGCACTGGTTTTGTTATTAAATAATGTATGTTGGTTTAGTCTGGACTTGCAGTTAGGCTCAATGTGACGGATTACAAACTGTGAAAACTAGCAATTATCTTGGTTTTCACTATCTAAACTGTTGTGCAAATAAATCAAAATCATCAATTACAAGTACATTATTTCGTTACTAATATAGATCATGGAGTATTACATGCTTACCCCCTCTACTGATGGTCTGTAGTTTTATGGGCACGGGGATGAAAATTTTGAAAGATACATCGATCCATCTGCTGCTTCCTAATGAGTTCATATTTTCTGCTTCAATACTTGGCGTAACTGCACCTTCTGAGACTCCATCCTTGCCTCTAGGAGCTTGTGCTTCAAGCTGCTTTTATGAGCTCCACGAGGCCATTCAATACAACCCTTCATTCCCCGGTTGACATCAGGTGAGGCCCATCCAACTATATTTGACGGGCTTATCCCACTTTTACTGGACCCACGATCAGGTGACATGGTAGCTCCGTTAGAAACCCGTCCATTAGAAAGTCTTCCATTTTCACCATCCACAGAAATTACCTTGAAGTGATCACCATTATTTGGGCCTGATCGCCATAGCCTTGAAATAGATTTCACCTTTTTAAGCTGCTTTGATGGAACTGAGCAGACTTCACTTATCTCGGTAATTGGTGTCTCATCACCGGCGTGTTCTTCCCATTCAGTGCAGCTACCGGAGGCATTACTATCCCGATACATCCTGTTAACTGACATCATACTTCCCTCTGGTGAATAACTAGAGCCTTGATCTTCTGCATGGCTTACAGTTTCCCATCCACTTCCTTCGTCATCTATTTCACCGCTGTGATTGCCATACACATTATTTGAAAGTCTTTGAATACTCTCTTTGCTATGGTGGTTGGTTTCAGGGCTCACAGCATGATGTTTCGAAGCATGGCTTGCTGGACTGTAATCATTGCATGGTTCAATCTCTCTGACATTGCTTTCTGCCATCACCATGTCTTCGACAGCAGCAAATATATCATCTGGATTTGAAGGTTCGTATGTAAACTCTTTTACATCTTGAATGTTTATCGTCGCAGCTGCTCGTCGAAACAGCTCAGCTTCCCTCATCTCATTCATATCAAAATTTACACCCTTGGACCTGAGAAGGTTTTCAAGCTCTGATACAAGGTAGTTCATTTGTGAATACTTCTGATCAAGAGCTACTTTTGCATCAACAAGTTTCATCTGTACACGTTCTTCCCGCCAGACCTCTGCCATTTGCAACATTTTCCTCTCGTCTTCAACTTCCTCCCGGATCTTCATGCACTCCTTCTTGAGTGAGTCAACTTCAGCCTTGTCCTCTCCAATTTCCTTTGCCAGCTCATCACATACCTCCTCTATCAACTCTCGTGCTTTCCTCTCTTTCTCGTACTCCTGCATATATCTCTTTGCTGATAACTTAACCTCTGCCATCTCGTTGACAAGTTTAGAGTTGACAACTTCAAGTCTTTGACGATTCTTCCTTTCTCTGCTCAAGTCAGCTTTAACATCATCAATAATTGCACGAACTTTTTCATGTTCTCTGCTCCGCCATGTTGCCCTTTCCTCGCTGAGCTTCTTCAAGAAATGTTCAAGCTTCTTCTTTGAGGAACGTCTCTCCCCTTCCAACTCTTCAATTCGTGTCCGAGCCTGCTCAAGTTCCTTCTCAAGTGCAGAAATCATTGGGGCAGCATTCCCATTTTGGCTAGGAGACTTCAGATCATCTGGATGTTCATTTGATTCTTTCGAGCACACAGGGTCCCACTTTGTTGCTCCCTCCATTGCATAGTTAGCAAAGTGAAATGGAGATTGCCGCTAATAAAGGGAACACAAAAACAGTCTGTATTAGATCAATTAAGGAAGCATGCCTATCAAAAACTAAAGGAATTCACCACTCATCACATATTCACATATTTGTTATCTACCAGCAATCCAACTTATGCCATAAAAATTTCATGCATCACTATTCTTCAGGATATGCAGATCAAATCAGTAAAACAGGAATGTACCTCACAATTGTATCCATTGGTTGGACCATTAACAGAACACGGGCTCCTGGGCGGATCTTTCGCATCAGAGCCGCATTCTCTGCTAGCATGATGACAGGATAGCCGATCGCCACCATGCCCAATTGCAGGCTGCAAAACAACAGAGAAGAAATGAAGCCAAATCTAAACTCCTTCTAATACATCCCAAAAACAACACCTCAAAAAAACCACCTTCACAAAATCACAGAACAAGCCCAATTGAACCATCAACAACATTCAATACACTGTCAAGATCAACACAATCGTAAGGTCTTAAACTGCGAACATTAACCTATAAGCAGCAAGCCTAGTGATCAAAACAGCAAACCCAGCAACATCGCATGCGAAATCATCTCGAAAGCAATACATTTTCCATCAACCACAAGTAAGACAACATTAAGCATCTAATCTACTCCAAAAGGCATTGTAACGTACTGGTAGGCCATCCCATAATGAGATCATCATAATTCAATTATACATCCTAAATTAATCATCACCTCAAACTTAATACTAACATCTCTAATTTCTGATCATCAACACAATACAAACTTCAGAAACATATAATTAACAAAGATATAAACTTTATTACATGGTAACGGCTATATTCATGAAATAATAAGCAAATTAATGCAGTGGTCCAAACCTCAAGCCAAACATTTATTAAACCAACCCCCTGAAACAAAATTTGATTGGCAAAGTTCATACTATACGTACCCACCAAAAAAAAAGTCAGCAAAATCACATTTTTCTCTTATCAATTCAATCAATCAATATACTATTTACTTCCTTAACATTTCAAATTAATCACTAATTACAACCTAACAAAATTAAATCAATCAAATAAAACAATTTCTCTGAAAACCCCAAATCATCAATTAAACAAGGGGAATAAAAACAAATAAAGTCAATTAACCCACATTTACTCAACCTTCGATCAAATCAATCAATCATTACCAAACAAATGAAATTAATCAAAAGATAACAACTTCAGCTTGAAAACATTTGATTTCAATTATTTTCCCACCAAATTAAAATCAACAAAACCATTTAAAACTCAATCTAATTTTCTACTAAAATAACCACCCTAAAAATTAAAATTAAAATAAAAAAAAAAATAAAAAAAAAAACCCACATTCACTCAAACTCCAATTTATCTTGAACATTGTTAATTTCCTACATTTTCCCCATTTAATAAAAATCATCAAATATTCCAACTAATTCTAATAACCCCAAAAAAAAAACAAAAAAAAAAAAAAAGTTTTTTGGGGGAAAATTATTAATTTTTATTTAAAAAAGAGCAAACCTTGAGATCTTGAGACTCAAACAAGGAGTTAAAACACACCTTAAACCCTAATCGATCTTCATTCTCTTTCTTCTTCTTCGTCTTCTTCTTCTTCAATTCATCTTCATTATTATTAATTTCTGGGCCCACTAATTGCATCCTCCATAGTGTAGCAGCAAGCTTCCTTGCTGAAACAGGGGGTCCCACTTTCTCTCTCCTCGATTTCCGGCGACCACCTTCCGGCGACTTCCCCTCTTCCACGTCATCATTTTCATTATTATTATTATTGCTAATATTATTATTATTATTATTAGAAATAATGGTATTATTATTATTTAAAGTGCCATTTTCATGGAACTTCCAGCGAAGGAGAGGGGTAGGGGGCCCAGATTTTTTGGGAAGACGAGGGGTGTTTTTGTAATTTTTTTTGGGTTTGAGGGGCTTTTTGGGAAGAAGATCTGGGGTTTTGGGAGGTGGGTTTGAAGAAGGTGGTGGTAAGTCGGTGTTAGGAGTGATCTTCATTGGAAAAAGATGGTATTTGATGTAAATATTGACTCCATTGAAGGGTAAAGTTGAGAGCTTTAGTGTGTGATTAGGAGGAGAGAGAAAGTGAAAAGGGATTTTTGAGGAGAGAGAAAGTAAGAGGAGGTTTGTTTTTGTTTGAGTGAGTGAGGGTGATGAATGAATGAAAAAGAGAGTTTTGAGTGTGTATAATTATACGGGTCAACGTATATTTGTACATTGAGATAGCATTGGATTCTGTAACATTAAATTAAAAAAAAAAAAATTGTTTTGTTCAATGCGAAGGATTATTGTCTTGTTGAAATGTGGTATAGATGTAGATCCCTCTTGCTTGTGGAGTTTCGGGAGGTCTTGGGATCGAATTTAGTTTGGGTCTTGTTTGAAAGTTAGCGGATTAATGTTGACTTTTTGTGAATTATATTGATTGTTTTGGAGTTGTGGATGTTTTGGGATCGTATTTTAGTTTCAAACTTGTTTTGGAGAAGGTCGTCGTACATATTTTTGGGGTTTGAAAGGTCATAAGACAAATCAAAGGAAAGAGCGAAAGCCGAAAAGACTAGTGTACCCTTTTGTCGAAAATTGTATAAAAGAGGGAAGATAACAAGTTTTTAGATGTTGACAAACCGAGCATGGCACATCTTGGAATCACCTACAATACGTAGGTGAAGTATAGGTCAAAAACAAGATGGAGCACAGAACAACCCTTTAGAAACCGAGAACGAAGGCTATAATTCAAGGGGAGTGAAAAGTCTAGTATACTCTTTATCAAAACTTGTTTAAAGAGGGAGGATAACAAGCTTTTAGAAAATAAAATTGAGCGTGTGGCGACTTATAGGGTGAAACAAGATGGAGCTCAAAACAACCCTCCAAAAGCCGAAAACAAAAACAATAATTCACTCTCCTGGAATTATAAGTAATATTTTTAGAGTTATCGTCTCTGAACTAACCAGACAAATCCTTGGAAGGCCTTCCAAAAGTTAAAAACAAAGGTTATAAGTAATATTTTTAGAGTTTCCATGGTTACGAAAAGATATCGGTAAAAAAAAAAGATAATAATAATTATAATAATTGACCCTCACATCATGAAAAGGCTCCCATATAGTTGAAACCTAATATAAAGCTAATAATACGGTATTGAAAGAGCATGAAATACACTTTTTCAAGGTTTCAAGGGAATCTGAGAAAAGATGTAGCTTGAGCATTTGAGTTGGGTCATATGGGGAACATAAATCGGGTACTCAACTTAGGAATATTATGAAAGCTTGTATGTAAACCACAAAGTTTTCGAATTGAAAAGATTAATTTATATCACATGAACGAAGTTTCCACTTATGACGAACTTTCCAATTTTTGACATAAGTTTCAAAAACTTTCTTGAAGGCTTTTTTAGGCGTTTCGAAGTGTTCGAGTTTTCAAAATGTCAAAACTATAAATATAAAAAGTGTCTATTCTTCATTCATAGAGTGTAAATACTAAGATACCATGTTAAAGGACCAACAAATCCATAAGTCTAATCTTATTTTGGACCCTACATGCATAAATAAAAAAGGATGATTGTTAGGTCGAAATAAAAATGCTATATACATACATATATATAAAAAAAATATAATGTAACAAAATTGGTCGCAACAACACACACTATAGTCGAACAATCTAAGGCCGGTGCTTGGCAGCTCGGGTGAAATAAATAGACATGTCGTGAGTATTATTTTCCGTGAGTGGGGGAAGGATGCAGGATTTGGCTTGAAGTGAATTTGTCCGAATCTGTTACTATAGTTCACGTTTTCATTAAACTTCCACTAAATTCATCATGTCATCAAGAACAAAATTAGCCTATCATGATAAAATGAATAGCTTTTTTTTTTTTTTTTTCAGCACGAATAAAATCCCACGACTAATTAGTAGACTTCATCTATAAGCATTTCCATAAATAGATATTATAAGGCTCGAAATAAATGATGACAACGTATAAACTTTATGGCACAGATAAGAATATACTGTTATTACTTATTAGAGTGATACCAAATATTTTGTAGGACTGTTTGATCAATTATCATAAGATCATGTACATAGTACTATAGTAGTGTAGTACCAATTAAGCATAAGTTAATCCGGAAAAAAAAAATTAGTACTCTTACTATACTTCTCTGTTTGTAAGTTGTAACATACTTTAGCAAAAATGGTGAATTTTTAAAAAATTAGTACAAAAGGAAAACATAAAAATGTAAGTAAATTACTTATAATGAGTTAATAGATAAAGATAAAATTGAATCGAGGTAATAGGTTAAATAGCATGACCAATTATGTTCGTTAATAAAACCAACTAAGGGCCTGTTTATTTCAGCTTAAAATCCGTTCAATTCAATTCAGCTCTACTTTTATTTTGCTATTCATTAATCTTTTATAAAAAACTTTCATTTCAGCTATTTTCAGTTGAAGTAAAAAGACCCTAATAGCATGAGATTTTATATTACATGATGGTTGTTGTTAGGTAAATTGGTAATGACATTTTGTTTTCTTTTTTTTAAACAAAAAATATTATCATCAATATGAAACAAACATACCGAGTACATCATATATTCATATATGTATTTTGTCGCAGAGTCTAATTCTATTATCCCACTATGTGTGTACCACTTGTATGCCAATGAATCTTATTGGTTGATTTTAAAACAAAGCCGCGTTACTTATAAATGTAAAAAATAAAATTTAATGTTATCAACCAATCAAATATAGTGACAAATATGTAATACACAAACAGTGGAATATCAGATTTTTTTTCCGTGTCACAAGTGCAATTTAATTTAATTTAATTAATCGAATAATAAGCATTGGTAAAAAGTGGGTTTGATCCTCTGCAGTAATCCTACAACACCCCATATCCTAAGCACGTTGGAGACCAATAAGTAGAGCTTCCACTTCGTTAACCTCGGGAATGTAGCAAAAACTAGCTACTAATATGTAATTATGTAGGCATCGCAAATAATCAAAATATTATTATTACTTCGTAGTTATTTGACTATTCCATGAAATTATTTCATGTTACTTCGTAGTAACTTTTTTTTTCATTTGCTGGTAAAATTGTTAACATAAATTTGAAGTTACTTTAAGGGCCTGTTTATTTGAGTTGAACTGAAATGAGTTGAGTTGAATTAAATTGAAAGTTTTTTAATAAATGATTAATGAGTAGCAAATTAGAAGGATGCCCTGTTCTTTTGGACTTAAATTTTTGGCATTTCAGTTCAGTTTAACTCTATACAGTTCAGTTCAGTTCAATTGGGCTCTATCCAGTTCAGTTTAGCTCATCTCCATTATAATTACTACTTCATTTCAGTTTCTTTCAGTTCAGTTCATTTAAGTTCAGCTCTGTTTCAGTCCAAAAAACAGGGCCGAAGAGCTGAACTGAACTGATTTTAAGCTGAAGTAAATAGGCCATAAAAATTAAGAGGTAGTCTTCCCATTTAATCTCAAGTTTAGATTGTACTCATTCATTTTTATTGATTCCGATGTCTATATATATATATATCACACGACTCATCATATATATTTTGTGTCACTTGAAACTTGTTTGGATAGTAAATCTTTATTTTCTCTTTCTTCCCTAGCTCAACAAACATTCAACAAGTTAACAGCCATATATTTCATTAATTATTATATTCTAATTAGGTAGAATAAAAGTTTAGGTAAATTGTTGTAAATGTTACATAATGTCATGTATTGTGTTCGCAACTTTATTGGCTATGTTGTTAGTCCAGTTCAGTTCACTTATCACGTACCCTTACTTTGTTTATTGTTTTAATTACGTACCCATGCTCTATTTATTTTCTAATGTATGATTGAATATTTTCCCAACGTACCTACATACCCAATGATCGATTTTCAATAAAAACCTCAACTATGTATTTTTCCGTTTAATTTCTTGTCGAATTTAATTCGTGTTGGGTCATGCCATGCATGTTTAAGAATTCAATGCTATCGTTACCATCAAGGCCGGGTCTATAAAATGTAAATTAAGAAAAGCTGATTATCAGAGTATGCCAAACTTAACCAGGCCACTTTTAAGTTAAAGGCATGGTACTAAACTGTGATAATTACAATTAAGCAAACATAAGATCAGCAAGTAATTAAACAAGTTAACACAATCCAAGTGAGCACGAGTGTATGTATGTTTGGGGGATGGTGGGTAATAATTTTTAGCAATTTGTCTGCTTGTTTCTGCATCGTATATCTTGGGAGTTTCTGCTAAAATTTGTTCTTGTTTTGTACAATTTAACCTTTAATAATGCATCAGAGATCTACATTGTCCACACAAATTAACATGTATAATATATATATATATATATATATATATCATATTATAATGTTTACTCATGACTTGGTTTCCTGAATCATTTTTAGCTTGATTGCGGAAGGGCATCCGAGGAAACTCCCATGTGCTTCTCACTCATATTGACATGTGGCAATTTACACTGCAATGTTATATGGAAAAAAATTTACCACATTGGACATGAACTGTAGTTAAGGTGCACTTGTGAGTTCCCATTTTATCTAATGCATTTTTATCCATTTAAGGCCATCTGTTTTAATCCAGTCTAATCCAATTCAATCGTGTTTTACTTGTTCAATCTATCCAAATCTAATCCTTTCCAATTCAATAAGTTCCAACAGTATCCATTTAGTTCATTTTCAAATTGGTCTTAACCCTGAAGAGAACACGCTCTTAAGCGAATGTTGGGTGCAAACTATTAACGTACTGCAATGAATTGAAAATATACTGAGTAACTTTTTTGTGCTATCTAGCAAAGTTTAGGTGACACCTAGTTAACATTACATTTAATTATACGGTCACATAGCTATATGAAAGTGAGCCGTGTAATGCTTAGTTAACTAGAGTTTTTCTTCCCAATTTCAAAAGATTATAAAATCGATTTTTATCATTACGTATAGCTTCATTAAGTTATGATGACAACCTTAACTTACATAAGTAGTGTAGAAGTGGAGGTGGAACTTTATTCTCATAACCTTTCTACAATGCTATAAAATGTATTCAAGTAAGATATATATGAAGATCGGAAGAATTGAATATTGGTGTTATTCCATTTGAGGAAGTAGGTACTTCGTATAAAGTATCTAGCTAGAATGAGGACACTTTAATCAACTATTTTAGGATAGCTAGGTTTGAGCAACACATTGTGGAACATTTTAGACATGCATATAATAATGAGGATTGAGAATATTGTACAATCAAGTTCAACAATACTTGTGTACTTAGAAATTAAACTTAGGTACTAAAAAAGAAGTTTGATACAATGATACTTAGGGTTATATATGGTTCTAGTCTAGGTAGTATAGTATGATTGACCATTTTGTTAGCTATAAAGTGGTCCTTAAGACCTTAACTATCTACAATTCTACAGAACATCTTTTATGAATATGCATTGGCTTGAAGAAAGGTATGCGCCATGTGCAATTGATAGGTGTTAATTAATCGAATGTGCCAATGCTTTTGTGCTTCCAATATTCACGATAGACGGTTAGTTATGTTTTATTAATTTGCCATTGTCGATTTAATTGAACTGAATAACTGAATTGAACTGAACTGATTTTAAACTGAAGTAAACAGGCCCTAAGTGATTATAAATACGAGTAACAAAAATGTTATTGAAATTATATACAGAGTACTATAAATTCATATAGTTGAAGTTTATCATGTATATTACTATGGTGATTTGCGGTACGATGAAAACCTAATAAACAAGTGTGTTATTCACTCCTATCACAAAATTTTATTTAATTTCGATGTCAAACATGACAAAAGGGTGAAATTATTATATGTAATTGAAAAAAATCAAAATTTTTGAGGTAGAGCATTCCATTAGACATAGTTGAAATACTATATATGTATAAAAACATTTATAACTATTTGTGGATTGTAAATCATTTTTTAATTGGCTACATTATCCAACCTATGTAGTAAGGATGTGGTCTCTTAAATTGATTGACATGATAAGTCTATAACATATAAGGAACATAACTTATCAATGGAGCTTATTATTGAAATAGATTGGAGATTTAAGAGCAGATTAAAGATTAAAGAGCCGATTAGAATTTATTGGTAAAAATAATCCGTCAATCTTAAATTTACAGATTATGCTATTTTTCTCAACCGCTATCTCATCCGGCCTATATCCTATATTCTCTGCTCTCTCCAACTATTTACCACAATCTTAAATTTAACAATACTTTATTTTTAATTAATAGTTACAACTACCATAGCTAGAGTGCTAGACTAGATAATAGGGTTGAGCATAATGCGTGATTGCACGTTTTCATATCTAAGGGAAAAGATAGCGTTCATGCATGGACTTTATTAAGCACGTAATCGTATATTTATTACATGCAAATATTTGTTAGTTATCGATCTGAGTTGTACTTATCACTTCGGGGAGTAACTTCTCAATCTTATATATGTGATTTTTTGTGGGTCCATCTTATAAGACATTGGAATTTCCACCTTAAAATCATGTGTCAATAAAGATTGAGAGTAACTCCTAAACTTTGTAAAGCGCTTAACTCTCTTTCCATCCATCAAATTTGGACAATCACTTATTTTCTTCAACAATCTTAAGTATAAAGCAATGAGTGCATACGTGATTATGTGATTTTTTTTTTTTTTTTTTTTTTTTCAAAGGGATGATGGCTAGTGTTTTATGGTGGAAAAGGTATCAAGATAATTACTTTTGTCGAGTTTGAGGTGGTTTTTGGAAACATTTAACCCACTTAGCTATGTAGGTAGTTGTTGACTTGTGTTTATCAATGCACCATTATGTTGGTAAAATTATTTTTCGGCAACTTTTGCTATTGGTGACAAGGTAACTTGTTCATTAATTTAGACTTGCCAAGTATATATGAATTTAAATTAAATTAAATTTAATTAAATATAAGGGTTATTAGAATAGGGATCACATAATAAATTATATATAAAGAATAACTGAATTAAATTAATTGATAAATTCAAACTAATGCAAGTTCTTAGATAGTTACACTAGGTGCTCCGGTTCCAAAAATAGAATGAATAATATTGCCTAAAAATAATTTCAAAAGAACAAGTTTACATATATACCATATCACTTATTTGTCACGTCATGATAAATGACACTAGTGAGCCAGTGAGTACCGAATAGTGACTTAGTGATACATACAGTTTGTTGCCTAATAATGTAGCAATAATATGGACACATCTATAAGTTTACAATCAGTGAATCCGGCCAATTCATTCATCTTTATTGAAGACCTAACACACAACACATGCTTATTCCTTCTATCGCCATCTATTATCATTCAATTCCAGCAATATAATGCAAGTGGCGGGAAACATATATAGTTAAAAGTAATATTTTAAGGAATAAGTAAGATTATACTATCTCCGACTTTTTTTAGTTGTTTTTTTACCTCTTCCAAGACACGATTAACAATATTAATATCTCGAGTTCGGTATAGTATGAAATTATAAAATTTATATATTTGGAAAGATTTAATTGAGTAGAATCAAATAAGATCATATATGACTATGTTTTTGTCTTATATATTAAGCACCAAATTGAGTCAATGTTACAACATGATCATTGTAAAAAGTCAATATGTAGCAACTAAAAAAGTACCGAGGGAGTATTCTTTATTATATACCCTATATTGAATTGGAGAAATGAAAATTATTTGGATAAATTTTTTATTTCAAAAAAAAAATTGTTATTACTTGAAATTTATCAAAATTAACCTTTCTAATAAAGTGATTAGGTAGCTAATTAATATATACTCGTACCATTTAAAAATGAATGAAGTCATTATTCATTAATGACGACAACATTAGTTTGATTCATGTCAAACAAATTAAGTGGAAAACCTTAGATAGTCTTATATATGCAATTGCAAAGCGTCTATGAAAAGGTCATAAGCCCCACTATAAGCTAATTAATTAATTAGCATTAGTATTAGCATTAGCATTAGCATTAGCATTAGCATTAGCATTAGCATTAGCATTAGCATTATAGCAATGAAGATATCATTTGAAAGCAATGCAATTAAGATGTATGGATATGAAAACGAAATATAGCAGGTAGGGATAGCTCTTCTAGTAGACCCCACTTTTTCAACCGTTGGAGACTTGGAGCTAACAATTTATACGCTATATTGCATTCAATGGTCTGCTTTAATTTCTGTTTTTCCTATAAATTGGGTATGTATATGGGCATGTATACCTACTTACCAAGCTATCTTGGATTTTTGGTGTAGTTACCCTTCTCCATCGGGGGAGGGTTATATCTCGTACCCTTGAGATTATGACGAGTTTTGTCTCTTATTAATTAGTTGCAAAGCCTATATTAATTGCATTGGTCAAATTTTATTATTAGATCAAGTATCCGAACAACTGGACTTCCGGAGTAATACTTGTTATGATGTATTATTTTCCACTATAAGATGAAGAAAATATACTTTATTACCTATAAGCTTTGATACTTGTTATATAAATCATTTTATTTTCCCATTTTTTAACAAAAATATTGATAGCTTTCTAAAAATTAAAGCCGTACCAGATCAACCAAATCGGCCTTACTTAGTTCACATCTATGTTAATTATATTCTATAATAATACTTCCATTTTTTTTCACGGATCTTAATTATAATAATATGGTTGATTATAGATGTTGACATATTATTAATTAAATTCAAATTTTCTTAGAAAAGTGAGGGAAACAAATGTATGAAATGTTAAGGTTCGTAAGAGGAATAAAGGGACATGTGCTATTTATGCATATATTAAAGTAGGAGGAGGACTAGCAGGATGCACTTGCAATAAAATAGGTGCACCCAATATTAAATTTCCAATTATTAGAATACACTTAATAAATTATTGAAAGCTAGCTAGCTATATATTTCTTTCCTCTCACCCATCCATTATTCTTCCAAAAAAATAAAATAATAAATAAATTATTTATAGGCGGAACCACAAAACTTATAATTAATTAATTATTAGCTCCTATTAAAAAATTAGGGTTAAAGATAATTATAATTTGGATCCATCAATGTTATTTTTTCAAAAAATTGGAAATCTAGGCTCCGTTTGTTTTGATGGAAAAGCGCATTTTATGGAAAATTATTTTTTAAAATAATTTTCAATGGAAAATAAAATTGTAAAACAAGTTTTCCTTTGTTTGTTTTGGTGGAACAAAAATAAGGGAGAAAAACGAAAATTGAAAGGAAAAGGGGGAGAAAGATGTAAGGACATAAGTAGAAGAGTAGGGAATGGAAAAGAAAATGTGGCACACCTTACTCACAAAAGGAAAATAGATTTTCTTTTTAGATAGAGGTTTTCCACCTTTAAGAAAATTGATTTCTACCACTTAACAAAACAAAATGAGGAAATAATGGATAACCATTTTCCACAAAAATATTTTCCCTCAAAACAAACAGATCCTTAATTAAAGAAAAAAAATCATTGTAGAAAACTAGTATATAGCCTAAAAGCAAGTAGGTGGTTGAGTAGCTATGGACATTGAACAAGCATAAACTAGTTTGTCTCAAGAGTTAAAGACCACGGCTTTGTTGTTTATGTATGTTCACCGAATTTTATGACCAAATTATTTAATTTTGTTTTTGTGTTGAGGAAAAATGATTACAAATATAAAAATATTTTAGTTTAACATTTGTTTATAGATGCCGGCCTCATTATTAAATTATGAAACCCCCGCATATCTAGCTAGTTTGATTGAATAATTAATTTAATTCTATTCTAATTGAATTAAATTGAACCAAAACAAATAAACTTTGTGTTAGTTGCTTGCATGAATTATCTCATTTTTGTTTGTATGTTTCTTTTTTTTTTTCACTCGTATCATTAATTAATTTATTATCTGTTTAACAACGTTATGTTTAAATTGTTATTTATATTTCCTAATAAGTTAGCAATCCTTTTAGCAAATGATTAAGAAATTACACTTTGCCACTTTATTTAATGCTCGATCGTCTCATATTAATTAATTCATTTTTGGCTAATAATTAAGTTAGCAACCCTACTAGCTAGCTAATAAGGTGGTGATCGTCACATAATACATTGTAGCCATTCTTTATTGTCACATAGGGTTGCTCGCTAATAAGGTGGCGATTGTCACATAAGTTAGCAATTAACCCTTGAAGCGTGCTAACCACCTTATTCTTATCTCTATTGGATTGCTCAATCTTCACATACAGTTCATTTTGAGTGATTAGGGCCTGTTTACTTCAACTTAAAATTAGTTCAATTTGGTTCAGTTCAGCTTAGCTTTTCTTTAATTTTTCTTAAAATCAGTTCAATTCAGCTCAGCTCCATTCAGTTCCAATCAGTTCAATTCACCTGTTTTCAGCTGAAGTAAACATACCATAAGAACTTACACTTCCAAATTCAAAATCAAAGTTAAATAGTTTTTATTACAAAATATCTAAATTAAACGACTACTAGATCAAATTAATTTAGGTGCCTTAATTTAATAACTCAAAGTCAAAGCCATGTTTTATCACATGATTGGAAAGATCTTATTGAAAGGAAGATAAAATTAACATTGAGTTTGATGACATTGGACCGTATGCTAAACTAATGGCCATAATTACTTACTTATTTGTTGACACTTGACAAAATGACATTTGACAAGTTGAATATTCTTAAGATCATGTGCATACTTTTGAGGGATCACATACAAAAAAGTAACCTTCCTTTTCGGTGAGATTGGCACGAGATATAACATATAAGAAGGGAACAAGGGACTCCTCATATACAATTATACAATCATGTGAGCTTCACAAGTTATTGTCATATGAAATAAGCTAACTTATTAATGTTAGTTTCACTTGATTTAGATAATCTTTCCTATGGTCATTCATATACTACTTTAAAGATTTATCGCCACTTATTATATATTTAACTTGAGTGATTATAAACACATAATAGTTGGAAGAAGTATAATGTTTTGATCAATTTCATTATATAAAGATTTACCTGGTCAGTTTATCAAGTTTAACTTTGATTATAGTTTTTTAAAAGCTCCCTAGCATTTTGGGTTTAACACAAATGTTTGGGCCAGGTTTAGGTTCCAGGCCCAATGTGTAGTGAAATTACCGTTAATATGTAGGGAATTTACCATTTTACCTCTAACCGGGACGAAAATGGTTACAGGCACGCTCTTCAAAGACATGCTGGATTACAACACATGTCACGATCCTTGTGGTCCGACAACTGTATTTTCGTACTATAAAAATAGTACAATTATCTCATTTGAAGGTACACTTTTCTGCCTTTTCTGACACATTTCCCAAAATTAGATCGATTCTTCCAGCTTACTGACATAAGCATCGGAGAGGTGTTCTCGGAAAACCCCGGAGCACTCATTCTTTGTCTGTTTTGTAGGTTAGTTCGAGGCTCTCGAGATGCATCACTGATCCCGCTCAGGCAAAAGTTCCAGATCAAAAGATTTAGGTGTTGCTGATCTTATATACTTGGATGGGGTATATCCTTGGCCCAAAGGGCTCATACTAATACGATTTTAAAAAATTTACATAACATGGTTTAATTATGTTTAATAAGTCCACTAGATTATTAGATAAAAATATATATCAAATAAGGGTCTGTTTACTTCAGCTTAAAATCCGTTCAGTTCAGTTCAGCTATGTTCAGTTCAGTTTAGTTCAACTCTTCCCTTATTTTACTATTCATTAATCCTTCATAAAAAAACATCCATTTCAGTTCAGTTCAACTATTTTTAGTTGAAGTAAACAAGCCCTAAATTAAAAAATTCTAGTTAAGAAAATTCACTAATAATTATAGTCTTATCGCTATGTCAGTGAAACTTGTTAAGCTTTTTGGCAAATCAAGAAGAGAACGAGAAGGAAATATATATATACAGCTAAAATTTGAAGTGAAAATTAAAAATAGTGAATTAGTGAACTGAAAGGAGTTGAACTGAATTGAACTGAGCTGAGCTGAACTGAAGTAGACTGAAATAAAGTAGTAATTATAATGGACATGAGCTGAACTAAACTGAAGCCGACTGAACTGAACTAAAATGCTAAAAATTTAAGTCTAAAAGAACAGGGCCTAAGCATATATTTGGTACAAGAGATTTATGTTTTATAGTAGTTTTTTAGAGTAGGATAAAGGCATCTTTGTATTGTTATGTACTTGTGTCAATGTGAACAAAATTGTGTTAATCTTTTAGATGTTAACTTATGACTGATTTTCAATTAGTCCTTGAAGAGTTTTTGACGTCCAAAAATACACCTTTAATTATTCACGTATATCGTCCATAAGGTGTGTGCAAAAAATCATGATTCCGAATTTCCGATTAGGATTTTTATATTCGGAAAAACCGGAGCGGATATCCAATTTAAAAAATCAAATGTCGGATTGGAACAGGGATATAATTTGTATAATTCGGATTCCGGTTTTTTAAGGAAAATAAAAATCGGAACACCGGGTATATCTGATTTTCCGATCCGGTTTTTAAAGGATAATGAAGTGCTTTAGAAGAGATTTGATTTAAAATTCCGGATCCGGAATTCCGGATTTTCCATATATCTGAAAATTCCGGAATTCCGGTTTTTTTGGAACGGATACGGAATAAGAATTTTCTATTCTGAAAATCTGGATATCCGGCTTTCCAAATCGGAAAAATTCTGGTATTCGGTTTTGCACACCTCTATCGTCCAAAACTCCACATTGCCTAACTCAACACCTAATTCCGGGATTGAACATGGATTGGGTTTTCTAACCCAGTCCAAACCAATCCAACCCACCAACCACCTCTATTTTTAATTAAGCCAGTTATTACCTCAATCTCAAATACAACGATTTGACTTACATTACTTATATTTTATGTCAAATCATTGCATTTTATTCAAAAGGAGGAACAATAGAAATCTATTGGTTTTTGTCAAGGATTAGAAAGAATAATAATTCCACTTTCATGGCTTGGGGTTTGATCTAAATTGTGTAAATGACCAAAACCTTAATTTAATGGCTCTATTAGATCACAAAAAAGATGGCCTTTCTCACAAAGAATAAGCCCAAATTTATTTATCGAAATTCCTAATATAACCCTTAATACTAAATCATTACTACAATATCTTCATCGTCTTCTTGCGACTCAATCACCATTATCAATCAACCTTCAATAACCACAAAAATTATCATTCAATCAATTCAATTCAAATCAAACTCAAAATCTCAATCAATTAAAAAAAAAAACCCTAATTTTTCTTCTTTCAAATAAAAAAACCCTAGAATTCTTTTCGACAAAAATGGTGACACCAATTGCAAGTTCATGGGCAAGAGCTCTTGTTCAGATCTCTCCTTACACTTTTTCCGCCATTGGAATTGCTCTTTCAATCGGTGTTTCTGTTCTTGGAGCTGCTTGGTATTCTTCGATTTTTAGGGTTTTTGATCAAAATTGAAAGTTTTTGTTTTGAATTGAATTGAATTGATTGTTTAATTTTGATTGGTTTATTTATTTATTTATTGAATTTGTGTTGAATTTTAGGGGAATTTACATTACTGGAAGTAGTTTGATTGGTGCCGCCATTAAAGCTCCTCGGATCACCTCCAAAAACTTAATTAGGTAACCTCATTGTTATATTGAATTACTTTGATCTGTTGTTTAGATTGAATGATTGATTGTTTATTTGATTGATTGCAATTTGTGGGTTTTATGTTGTTTGGTTAAATCTCTGATTACTGAAATTGGTATTTACTGGAATGTTGAAGATGGATTTTTGAGGAACATAACAATTTCAAAGGAATTAGTTTAGTTGATCAGAGATTTGTTAGTTGATCTACTTTGAACTATATTGATGTGTTGTTTGGTGTGTCTTTTCTATCAAAGCTGGCTCTTTTATCGATTCGTTCGATGAAATATAGATTGTAAGCTACTGAGCTCAGATGCCAAAAGTGAGAATTGGAAGTGTAATTCAAAGGGATAGTAATGTGGTTTAGTGGAGGATGCTTGTGCATTTGAAAACACTGTGTAGGGTCAAGGTTTCCTGAATTCTCTAAAGAATTGTCCAATAAGCTTGTGAACGATGGATTATTGGAGTACATTGTCTTTGGAGGTACGCCTATTCGCCCTTGATGCCTTAACTAGTTGAAACTTGAAATTGTGTCGAGTGTGGTTTATATTACATGGTTTAGATGTTCCTTGAAATGGAATTATTTAGTTGGGTTCCTTAGTATCTCTTATCCGCCAGTCTTACACTATGGCCTTTCACTCAGGTTTGAATGTATTAGATCTAGTTTGAATCTTTGGCTTGGTGTGGCCTGATTTGATGATGATTTTGGTTAAAAGATTTAGGAAAAAGATCTTGTTTGTAGTGATTTTTTTTAGTCTAGATGGTCTATTTGAATTTGGTGGCCTGGTGCATTGGATTTCCATGTCTTAGATGTGCTCGGAGTTTTTTTGTCAACTTCTCTATTAACTTAATGGACGGAATATTTTACAGACTTATAGGAAATTTGTGAGGATAATGAGACTAGAACCTCATAACAAGTTGATTTATATTTTTTAAACAAATGAAGTATAATGCCAAAAAATGAATTTGGAAAGCTTTTATTTTGCTAGCTCTTTATTCTTCTTCCTTTTACATTTAACTTCCTGTTCAGCACAGCATCTTCAGAGATGTTGGCAGTTGTCATAACCAATTGTAGATATAGCCTCATGTTTATCAAATGAGCTTTTCACTTAATATAGTATTGAACTATTGATGTTTCATCCTAAGTTTCCTTTTTGTTCACTGGCTCAATACCAAAGAGTAGGGATGAGGTAGAATTATGAGGTTAGGAATGGCTTGGTTTCCGTAGATGGAAGAGGATTGCTGCCTAATGGATGTTTGCCATGAACTTTCCTCTGTTGTGGATTTATAATTGCTACTGTTCTTGTTTTTGACTCGCAATGTCTTGCTATTAGAGTTATGTTGAAGAAGTGAAGGATTTAATATGATTATTCTTTGAGGACTTGATGTTTGGAACTAAGTATTTTGGTTGTTACAATGAGTTTGAGCACGGGAAAGCTGAGTTACAGGATGATTAATTGTGGGTTGAGAGGGTTAAAGTTTCTTGAATCTGGAGGAGAGTGTTATTGAAATAAATTAGTTGAGACATGAAAGCAACTCCACACTTCTTTGGCTCGAGGGCAATCTCTCAAAGCATGTAAATGCTCAATATCAATTTGGGACCACTCACACAAACCTTAAGCAAAAATGCTCCCAGACTACTAGACAGCAGGGTCATTTTGAGAGGAAGTCTATCATGGACAGAGAGCTAGATGATAATCACTTGGAAGGCTGTCCACCTTCAAGATCCACTAGAGAAAAAAAAAAAAAAAGAAGAGACGGGCACAGGGCATTTACAGCGCTATTTCATCATTCTTATCAAGATTGAAGTGGATGAAATCAGGTTGGTTTTGTGGAGGAAATGTTTGGATTTGAATATACGGAGTACCAAAATGATTAGGAAATGTTTGCATTTGAATATACGGAGTACCAAAAATGATTACAAACTACAGAATGTACATAGAATGGTTAGAAACCTGATGAAATGTTTTGAGCAGCTGGACGTAGTTTTTTCAAGTGGGTGAAAATATGTCATTTGTTCATTTCAGGTCCTTCGAACTGAAAAGAAAGGCTAAACATCAGATACCTAACCTAGTTGTCTCCCTCTTGCACCTCCATTGATTACTTTCCCGATTTCATTTAGACATGAGGGAACTTCTAAGGTATACATTGAGGAATCAATTAAAGGGAGGTGCTAACTGCTAACTCAGGGTTGATACTTAATTGTAATGATGTTTTATAATAAGGGCTTGGTGGTTGAACCAAGTTGTAGTGCGTTGGGGGACAGGGAGTGGGGGATATGGAGATGTGCAAATAGTATGATACCCAAGTAGAAAAGGGGTGTTGGGCTAATATTCTTAATTACTTTTTATTTTGCATTAACTTCTCTCCAAATCAAGTATGTGTTAATTATGACAATAAGAGATCATTTTTCTTACAATGATGCATTAATAGCTAAATATTTAAATGCATAATCTTTTGTAATATTTTCCATTTGCTTTCTTTTCCAAGGTATCTTGCTGTTTGTGCTTTTGTTCTTTGTTCCTATTTTTGTGTCCTTTTTCTTTCCACTAAAGTTTTTACTTTCAACCAACGTCTCTTGTGAATTTTGTATCTCTAAATATACCTTTTTCCCTCCTTCAGCGTAATCTTTTGCGAAGCAGTTGCCATATATGGTGTTATTGTGGCTATCATCCTGCAGACAAAGCTTGAGAGTGTCCCAACATCCCTGATATACGAACCTGAGTCACTTCGAGCTGGATATGCAATCTTTGCATCTGGAATCATAGTGGGGTTTGCCAATCTTGTTTGTGGGTGAGTCCTTAATTACTTGCATTTTGTTTTTGCTCTGGTATCTGTCGGTTTTGCTCTAACTTATTAATTCTTATATTTTGTCATTTCTTATGCAACTTAACAGGCTATGTGTGGGCATTATTGGAAGCAGCTGCGCACTATCTGATGCTCAAAACTCGTCACTGTTTGTGAAGATTCTTGTGATTGAGATTTTTGGCAGTGCACTTGGGTTGTTTGGTGTTATTGTTGGCATCATTATGTCAGCTCAAGCAACTTGGCCGAAGGCTGCATAATTTGCAGTACCATCTGTAAACTCACCTTCCTTCTCATCTTTAGCTACTGGAATGCATATCTTGTTTTGAAATTGCTCAATCTGCATCTTGTACATGGAGTGGGGTTTCGTGATAATATTTTGTCAAGCTTTATATAATCATTATCTGTTATGTTATGAGTTTTTGGAGATTTCCACTAGATTACGGGAAAAGGGGTAATTCTTGTACAAAGCAACGGAGTTCATCATTAGTACAGTGACATTTGAGTCGTCGAGATGGTCCTCATACATGCTGGAATCTGTTTGTTGCAGTTTGACTCTTACAATGTTTGCTATTGCAATTTGATTAGCTTCATCTATAGTGATGGTTAAATAAATCGAGTTTTGTAAACTTTGTTTATCAGAGTATTGGATTATTTCAATATATGAATAAATGTCTTCAATTCTTTACACTACCAATTTTATTATATTTAGCATATGATTGTAATTGTCTGTTAACATTTAGGTTGCTGTTGCGCAAGTACTTGGACATGGTAGAGATTTGACGTAGCTATGTTCGTGGTCTTCATTGCCGATTGGTTTCACATTTGTAAGTTTCATTTGCAAAAATCTTAAATTTAAATCCAAATATGTACTAGCCGGAATGGATTGTCGGAAAATTTTCAAAGGAATTGGACCCGCTTACCAATTGATTCCGATAACCAAATCATCAGGGAAAAAAAAAAAAAAAATTCAAGTTAAACCTAATGATCACGGACCGGACCATGGAAGACAAACTTAGTTTAGTTTCACTAATAGAATACAAACATCAAATCCGAGGATTTAATCAATTGACGATGATTAGAATATAACAATATATGCCTGTTGAATATACTAACAAGTCAGCAAGATCCTAGAGGAGATATTTATTATTGTGAAATCATCAAGCATGTACCACCGATGGTAATTAGCAAGATACCTCTAACCTCCCAACGACCCACAAAAAAAAAACTTTGTTAATTGATATCAAATGAGCAAAAACATGTTTTAGCTTATTTAAGAACTGTCGAGCAAGAATATTTCCTACACTAGGTGGTACCTGTTCTTTACTAACCGCCGCCACTGAAGTAAAAATATTTTCTGATTATGTTATAGTGAGAAGAAGAAAGAACCGGGGAATCAACACATATTAATGTAGTTAGTACATGATACCTCTAACCTCTAACCTCTAACCGATGGTAATTAGCAAGATACCTCTAACCTCCCAACGACCCACAAAAAAAAAACTTTGTTAATTGATATCAAATGAGCAAAAACATGTTTTAGCTTATTTAAGAACTGTCGAGCAAGAATATTTCCTACACTAGGTGGTACCTGTTCTTTACTAACCGCCGCCACTGAAGTAAAAATATTTTCTGATTATGTTATAGTGAGAAGAAGAAAGAACCGGGGAATCAACACATATTAATGTAGTTAGTACATGATACCTCTAACCTCTAACCTCTAACCGATGGTAATTAGCAAGATACCTCTAACCTCCCAACGACCCACAAAAAAAAAACTTTGTTAATTGATATCAAATGAGCAAAAACATGTTTTAGCTTATTTAAGAACTGTCGAGCAAGAATATTTCCTACACTAGGTGGTACCTGTTCTTTACTAACCGCCGCCACTGAAGTAAAAATATTTTCTGATTATGTTATAGTGAGAAGAAGAAAGAACCGGGGAATCAACACATATTAATGTAGTTAGTACATGACTTCCATGGCAAGTTCAACCAACAACCAAAAAAAAAACACGCACATAGTAAGAAAAAGCTTAGGTACACCCAATTTCTGCGAGAGAAGATGAAGGCTTTTCTATATACTTCATCTCAGAGCGAAGCATCTTTGTCAACAAGCTAACAGCAGATTCCTTGTTCATCAGTGATATAAAGGCTTCATCGGATTATGCCATGGCCACCTGAAAACAGTTTTTAAAATAGTGGACTTCAGAAGGTTCTATATAGAAGAATCAGAGACACCATGATATCACAGAAAATTCGAAAACACTGCTGAGATCAACATAATAAGACTGTAAGAGGCTATTGATTATGACCTGTTTACTTCAGCTTAAAATCAGTTCAGTTCAGCTCATTTCAGTTCAGTTCAGCTCTTCTTTTATTTTGCTATTCATTAATCCTTCATAAAAAACTTTCAGTTCAGTTCAGCTATTTTTAGCTGAAGTAAACAGGCCCTTAGTGGATGACTTTTACGACTCCTTATATTGATTTATGTTTAACAGACGTCAAATTAATTTGAGACTAAGACTTTATTATTATTGTAGTATTAAGTTTATTTAGTAAATTAATCCAATCCCCATGCAATTAGAGAGGGTGAAAATGTACGAACTACAATGGAGTATGAATTTGTAGACTAAATTTGTGTGCATTGATTATTTTTTAGATTATTTGTATTTGTGATTTTTGTTGAAGTTGTAAGCCAGTTAAAAAAAAGTGCCCATCAGCATCAAATTTGCTATTTAATGGTAATTTTTAATTATTCAGTCAAATTAGTTAGCTCCACAAAACGGATAATAAAGTGAAACTTATATGCTACGTACAAATAAGCTCGATGCCTTCAAAATTCAGATCTAATCAAAATTATCTATATACTTATCTTCTAAATTTAAACACATTTCCCTCTTTAATTCCACAATCTCGATATAAATTCCACAATGTCGGGTGAGGATCCCATGAGAATCGTGAAAACTACTAAATAACGGCCGTATTAGATACATTCAAAAGTTGCAATGACTTACTAACAATGTATTATAATTAGATATACCTTAATTAAAACAAGGTTTAGTTAATTTTTTAGGCTTTTGAAAATCATATGCTTTTAAATGGTTATAGTTACTGGCTTATAGGTCAATGATATATAATAGCTTTTTTTTTTTTTGAGGGAAATATATAATAGCTTAAAACACTTGAAATAAATGTTTATAGCTTGTTATTATTAAAATAAATATAAATTAACCCTATAACACTTAGAAAAGTAAAAAAAAATAAAATTAAGAAGTTAAATATATATATATATATTTATTTATATTTATATACACATGTAGATTGTGCTACATAGAAATAAGTCAAAAACTCAAATTTGTACGAACTACAATCATCATAATAACAGAGGAGAATTCGAGAAAATTAAACTTCAGGAATGGTGCACAACATTGGCCTCCAAGACCTACAATGTGTCTTAGAATCAAGACTAACTTTCCTCAATTGTGCCAAAGCTATGTCAACACATAACCCTTTTTGTTGTTGCGATTCCACATTCTCTAGCCATTCCACCAATTGCTTCTTTGTTACCGTGACCCTAACCTTTTTTTATTTTCGGCGTCCTTGAACTTGGTTTTTTCCTACGTACATGTTCTTCTTTCATTTTCGTGGCCTTTTTTTCGTTGTCGGTCATTAACACCGATGTCCAGTCTTCCCCTCCCCACATAGCTTGGGATTCCGACGCTATGCAATTCCCCATATTGTATTATCCTTAGCTAGAAGATTTAAGGTAATATGGTTATAACTTATTAGTATTGCACAAACGTGTTTTCAAGAATGTAGAGTTAGCCCTTTTATATACGTAATACGTTGGTATAAATATACGATATACTGGATAAGAAAAAAGGGTCAATATCACTGGTTGATTAGTGGAAAATGGACGAATTATAATTAGGATTTGATTTCCGCTAGAAAGCTAGAATTAGTCTCACCTGGCAGGTGAAGTAATTAATTTGATTAATTAGCTAGATCTTGATAAAATTATTTCTAATATTGAATATATATATATATATATATATATTTGACTGAGTTCTTAATTTGGCCACTTTGCTACCATTATAGTTACTATTTTTATAATTAATGGTTAATCAATATTATAATCCATAATTAAGGCATTATATTATTTAGATATATACTTTTGCAAAAGCAAGTGGATAGTTTGATTCCATGCATTTATTGACTGATTACAAAACTATAGTCTTATGATTGTAACACAAAGGCCTCGAGTAATTGGAAAATTAACATGTTTTAGCGAACCTTTTTTCAATTATTATCACCAAACATATAAGCTTATATTAAATATAAGTATACCAGCTAGTGCTCTATATGGTACCCAAAATTATTCTAGGATTAGAAAATTGTTGTACAACCATTTTTTTTTTTTAATTTCTTTGAGAAAAAAGAAAATCTTAAAGTATACTCATCGATCCTTAGTCTTCTTTTGAGTATTAATGTTTTTCGTTACACATATGTAAGTCTGAAATATTTAAATACTTATTTATTTTGATATATTGTTATACCATATAAGTTATATACTTTGATGATCAGTATAAGTTAAATATATTATATAAAAAATTCTCACTTATATAATACAGTACAAAGTATGATTTTAATGATGTACGATAAAAAACATATACGAAGTATTATGGTAAAAAAAAATTTAAATGAGAACATTGTAAATTAGGATCGCAAACAAAAAACAAATGGAGACTAATACATTTTACTAAAAAAAATATTTTTAAGTAAAGAAATTATTGTTAAATGTTATGGTTAAGCAATAATAATCTAACAAACAAGAAGATGGGTAGAGTTTGAAATAGTTTAACAAAATTGAGCGAAGTTGAATAATCATTCAAATCTTAATTTTAGAGGTAGTATGCAACAAAGGAATGTATAATAATGTACACATTAAATTATAACATTAAATGAATATAGTTCAATTTGTATATCAATTACTTATGTTTGAGTTTTGTTGTTACCTAAAATATGAGATTGACTAAGGAATATTATTAAAATACGTGAATTGAAACACATGCAATAATTAGAAATTTGTGAAATGAAAAGGCAATGTTATATACGTTGAACAGCATATCAACTTTGAAACTTGCTAATGCTACTATACTTAAAGAGTATTATCTTTCATTTGTATTTAATTTAATTTGTTTGTTTTAGTTGTTCCTAAATTATCTTATTTGAGGTTGTTTCTTAATGAACAACTAGCATTCACTTCAATTCATAATCAAATTCTAACGTAGATATTGAGAATAACCGGCAAAATTTGGGTCGAGTTGTGTAGGTGTTGGGAGAGATTGATTATAATATACGACCTATAGGTTGGTCGAACTGTTTTTAACATTAATCCGATTACTTTAAAGAGATATGTCATGTTGTGTAAAGTTGCATATTCAAATGTGAATTGAAACTAACCTTAATTCTCCATACTTGCTAATTTCATGCTGGATTTGAATTTCCTTGTCATGTCAAAGTGGATTCTTTTAGCTAGAGTTTGTTAGTTGGTGTAATTATATGATACAAGTTGGAGCCTCTTAAATCTAAACCCAACAATATTCTCCTTAATTATGTCCTGGTTGGCATTCATCTTAATTAACGATGATAAAGCCAAATAATTTCTAGCTCAAGGTTTGTTGGTTGTCGTGGACTTAAGAAAATACTTTCAACCAAGTACCACTCAGCTTGGGCCTTGGCCCACAAGCCCAACTTAGTCAAAGTTGTCAAATAGCTAATAATTCTTGATTAGCATTTCAATTTGCTTGACCAAATTAGGTCATTTGATTTTGATTTCTATTTCTATTTCTGCAAGCTACATAGTATGAACTAACTATTGAGTATCAAAATTGGTCAAAGCATTTCAATTCACCACACAAATACATGTGAATATGATGCTAATCCAAATTACTAGTACATTATGGGCATATACTGCAAAAAACTTATATAAAACAGTCTTATTTGACAAGACTAGTAGGTTGTTAGACAAAAAAATACGGAATATATTAAATCAAAATACCTTATAGTTAAAGAAATCAACAAATAGTTAATGGTCTTACCATAAGACAGTCTTATAAGACATACACATGGGCATATACACTATATCAATTCCATCCATTATTTTTGCACTTGTATATAAAACTAAATGAAATACAAAACTTTGGTTATATTTCTAACGAACACTTCAAAACATATGATTATATTTTCTAATATCATAAAATAATGTATGGTGGATGTATATCCACTATTACGCAACTAGTTACCGCTAGATAACTCAAATATTCCGTTTGACAATAAGATTGTAGTACCGTACGATTGTGATGCCACGGCACTAGAATAACATTGAATAGTTCAAGTTCATTATCCAATTACCCATGTTGTTGTTGTTCATTAAAGAGTCTGTATTCCATATTTGGGATAAGCATTCATGTCTTTATCTTCACTAGTTTTGTACTTTTCAAACCCACCCATAAATTCTATTTTAAGCTACCAGGTTTATTATTTATTTTATTTAGTGTTAGTGGGTCATAAACACGGGTATGTGAGAAGAATCGATCCGAGACAATCTCATTACCCTAGAATTTTTAGAACTGAAAAAACAACGTCTTAACCAATTAAATTATCCCTCGTTATTTATCATGTCTACTGATTGTCATAATATATTTCTAGTTATATTTTATGTGGTTAAATTTTTTTTACTAAAATAAATGCGGAGTACTACTTGGTAGTTACACATGACGACAAATCTAGTGAAATCCGTCTTGTAGTATGGTCTTGTCTATATTTTGAATAAATCATCAAGGATGTTCAGGTTAAATCTTTAATTAGTAATAAGTAAATTAAAATAAAAAGCCCCCATTTTTATTACAACTTAGAAGCTAAGACGTGAAATCCATTTTTGTAAGTTTGCCATCATTAATATAATGAATATATATGTAAATCCAAGGCTCATCCAAGTACAAAGTCCATCAAACTACATATATACCAATTTTTTCACACGCATATCACATCATCACACCCATGTACATATAAAGTATATATATACGTACATATCAATCACCGATATATGTACAAAAATACCAACCTACGTACCAAAATGGCAAAATCACCAACTTGATCAATCATACAACCACCCATAATTGGTGGTGATGAACAAATAATAAACCTAACTACCAAAAAAAAAAAAAAAAAATGAAAATTACCAGCAAAAAGTATTTAATATGAAGTACTAAACTTCAGGAATACTTTGCAACCTTGGTTTCCAATACTTATGATGTTGTGTTTCACAATGAACACTGACTTTCACCAACTTCCCTATAACTTGTTCAGCAGATAACCTTTGTTTTTCTACGTAACTCATGTTTCCAAGCAATTCTTCTAATTGCTTCTTTGTTATCTTTACCTTTACCTCTTTTATCCTAGGCACATCCTTTTTGTGTTCCATTTCGGATTTTTCGACGTCGGTCATCAACGCCGGTGTCCAATCCTCTCCTCCCCAATGAACTTTAGAGTCACGCCTTAAACAATTTCCCATTTTTTTGGGTATAGTGTAATGTATTTTTGAGGGGAAAAAGAAGTAATAATATTGAGTGCGTTGAGGTTTAGGTATAAGTTTTTGGTAGGGTGTTTATTTTTGTTAGTATGATGAAATGCATGATATAATTGAACATGCTAGGAAAGAGGTGCGTGAGTGCCTTATATACATAAGTTGGTAGTGGCCTGGGAGAAGGTCAAACCAACCCAATTAAAAAAGTTCATTTTGTGGACAACTAGGATTAGAGCGCCACGTGGCAATTGGAAATAGGAGGGGTGATTAATCAATATCAGATATTGCATATATCTTGGGTGTTTTAGTCAATTGTTGTGAACATATGTGAGGGGTCCCTACCCTTTAACTATTATAATAATAGAACAGTACTAGATATTGCCATATATCTGATATTGCATACTACTTCCCCTGGAAATAGTATAAAGTTTAAGTTATTGGAAAGACAACTTGGCTTGGTTTACAGGTCGGTAACATCATACGAATATTGTTGTGTCCTCTTCAAAATTTTCGATGGTGATTTGTTGATATTTTTAAGGCTATGTTAAGTTTATCTTATGTTGACCGATAAACTATCTAATTTAAGTTAGACTTATTATTATTATTATCGTTATTATTTTTAATCTAAGCATAAAGTTTTGAAATAAAGTGAGTCAAACGTAACCTGAATTTCATCTGAGAAATACATAATCAAAGGTAACCCTAATTAATTAATGAAGTGGAAGAACACCATGAAGTATGATTATATTGTATGAGTCTCTTATCGATCCCTTCATTTTCGAACTATTTTTTATTTTTTATTTTTTATTTTAAAAATATACTACGTAAATTTCTTAGCTATATATTTCACCAACATGACAAATCAGAGCCATGTGCATAAAGATATCAAATATTCGAAAAGAATAGATAGTTTATAAATATGAGGTCCTACCACTATATATATATATATAAAACCATTATTATGGAGGATTATCGATCATTTTCATGGAGAGGCGGGCCTTAGCAATAACTCAACAACGTAGCTAAGGTTACAGGTTGCATCTTGCATGTGATGAGCTGACTTATTTAGTTCATTATAGATTAAGATCATATGTAGCTTATTTCTTTCTTTCTTTCTTCACTTTTTAATAATGAGTATGTTGGTTGATGACTTGATGAGCTAGTACGTACTTGATTAATAATAAGTTATAAGTGCCTCTTCTATGATGAGTTCAATCAACTTGCTTAGCGTAGCCACCCTTATTTCCGGCTTAGCAAACTAACAGGCCAATTTATATTACATCGTACATCGATCATTTGATCTTACAATTAATCTCGATTTTCATCGATCTTAGCCTGAAATTAAAGATCTAATTTTTAATACAACAGTAAGATGTCACGATCGATATGAGTGGTGGGTGGCTAGCTTGAGTTGCTACAATAATGATATTTTCATGATATTATTTTTCATTAATTAATTTAGTTTTATTGGCCTTACATGTGATAGAGAAGATTCACAGCGATGCCATATTATTAAAAAGCCACCAACAATTATTATTGGAGCCTTGGAGCGAGGGGATCATGAAAAAAAAAATAATAATAATTTATTATTATTATTAAATTTTGTATGTACGTAAAAGTAATAATAACAGTAATAGTAATAATAATAATAATAATAATAATAATAATAAAAAATTAGGAAGGTAGAATTTTCACTTTTTCAGGTTATGTTAGTTTAAATAATGAGGTCGATTTAATTGAAGATTATCACATTTGGAGGTGACGACATATATTATCTACATTAGGGAGTGTTGGAGTAATATTATATGTGTGTACTAATGGGAAGGATGACTAACCATCGTAAGTACGTAATCCTTAATCCTTATAGTGATGATGTTTGTAGAAACATTCAAATTCTTAACTTTCTACTACGTATTAGAAGCTTCTTTTATTTGGAAATCATTGTCATTTTGTGGTAACTCGATTTCATAATCTATATGCTAACATAATTAAGGGTTATACATAACTTTACCAAAGGGTATAAACCTATGTCAGTGTGCTACCATCTTCCCATCATATTTATCGGGAACCCAAATCACCTATGACAATGAGGAACGATTTTGTTGGTTAGAATTAATCTCTCACTTTCAAGAGACTCTAAGATTGATTCGCATCACTTGTTGTGAAAATTTAAGTATCCGTGTATGTGACCATGTGAGACACTCAGATCCTTAATTAGACATTGTTATGAATTCATTAAATGATTATGTCCGACACTTGGACATATACCCATGTAGAGTCCAAGTAACATAAATTGTAGCTCCCTCATCATATCTCTCAGTTTCAAGAGACCATGAAATTGATTCTCAAATACAAAATCTGGAAATTAATTTCAAATTTGGATGCTATATCCTCGAATATAATGTATTAGAAGAAAATTATTTTGTTACATCGGCTTGAAAGATCATAATTAAGTGGTAGCTTAGTTTTCTTACTCTAAATAAAGGTGTAGGTGAATTTAGATATTGTGCATTTAGATATTTATTCAGCCTAACCCTTTTATTTCATAGGGGATTATTCATCCTAACTTAGTTGTTTAAATCAACTTATAACAATATATCTTTAATATAAATCAACATATCGATCAGGAGTGAAACCAGAAAAATATTTTACAAGGAGCCATAAGTAGAGTTTTAATTTTTAGAGGAGGCCAAAATCAAAATTAGACTAAATTAAAAATGAAAATTTATTTAGCATTACTAATTTTTAAGAAAAAAAAAAACTAATTTGTAGGTATTTTAATCCATCTACATCTGAGTGAGGTGAAATTGGCTATAGCTAGAATTTATATAGCAAACAAGACCATGTCTAAATTATAACATTTTTGTTGGTATTCCTCATTTGACCTAATTTTTGTTTCTCCCTCGTTTAAAACAAGAGCGTTTAGAATTTGTCAAGAAAATAAATAATGTTCTAAATTGGCTCAAGTTGTAACATTTTAGACCGAATTTCTATTCCGCCTTAATAATTATCCGTGTAAATATTGTTGAATGATTTAAATCCATTTTTGCAACTATTGAATTTTTTTCAATTCACAAGAAGCAAACAAAAACTAATATTTCCTCCATTTTTCAGTTGCAACTTTTGGATATTATTTGTGAGAGGTAAAATATTCAAAAGTTGCGTCTAAAAAGATGTAGAGAATACTTCACAGTTATTAAGCTTCTTTCTGTTTTGACCAGTAAACTAAAAATAAGTACCTATAATAAATTCTATTTAGTAAAAATAAGTTTTGAAAAGCAAATCGAAGTTTTACATTCTCACAAAATAAGACTAAGTTTAAATAGATTTAAATGAAAAAAAATAATAATTAAGCATGCATAACATATGCTTAATATTGCATCTTCAAATTCGCTATAATCACAAAAATAATTATACTTCAATTAATAACATTTTTAGAACAGAAGGAGTAGTATATCGTTATGGAGCCGAGCCAAGCGAGCCATAATCAATGAGATGGCTAAGATGGAGCCGGTAAAACACAAAGAAGTAGTCAAGTGGGAATGCAAAATTAAGAAAAGGATCTTCAGAATTTCGACACTAGACGTGGAGTGAGTGTGAACACATTTTTTTTACAAGAATCTTCACCTAATAACATAATTACGTCTTTGCTCACTTGCTTCCTTTTTCCCTTTCTTTTATTTTGAATTTTGTAAAAAAAAAAAAAAAAGGAATCTTTTATGGTCTACCTAATTACTCATTTACCTATAATTACCCCACACCTTTCTTCGTACTTCCATTCACTTTAGGATAAAATCAAAATTATTGTCTACTAATCATACTTATCTCTAGCTACTTTATGCAGGAAGACTAGAAGAGGTTTAAATTATAATGTATGGAGTATTATATTAATCAAAAAGAACAATCACATGAGCCCACCTGATAATTGAGCTAGTCTCTAGGTTATCTAATTGTTGAATGGGTGACGGCAACTTAACTTTTTTCTTTAAAAAAAAAGCACTTGGCAACTTTTTATCATACAATCATAGCATTTTACTTGACAAACTCAATCATGTTAGAGTTATGCTTTTATACAATAAAATGTCATACGGTCACGATGACTATCTAATACTTGATGATTACTTATGATTGTTTTGTGTTTTAGTCATGGTTAAGCATTTCTTTATAGGAGAAAATTAGATCAACACCTAGCTTATATGATAATTTTATATTTTGGACCGTTAATATATTAACGGTTCTTGGGCCCGGTAATTGTTAAACAAAATACTCAAAAGTTATGAAAGATAAAAAAAAAAAAAAAAAAAAAAAAAAAAAAAA
>PYUH01000238.1:517980-533178 GCA_016808085.1 Suaeda aralocaspica | reverse complement strand
AAAAAAAAAAAAAAAAAAAAAAAAAAAAAAAAAATTGGACGGTTTAACAATTTAGATTTCGTGGGACATTTTCTTCGTGGCTAATTTAATAGAAATTGTTTCATCATGTATTATCTTGTTATTGTTAGAAAATTATTTTGAAATTATTATATCAAACACATAAGTTTTCCTAACGTGGGATTGATAATTGGTGATAAATATGTCATATGTTTGTATTTTAAAACCATTTGAAGGTACACCGAACACCCATTACACCAAAGCTATCAGACCACCGAGAAGATCTATCCGTGTAAAATGCTTTAAAAGACTAAGCCAACGTAGCTTTGTTACACCACTTGCTTTCGTAACATTTTTAATTTGCATGGTTTTCCATGTTTTTGGGTTTTGTCGATCTCAAATTTCCAAACGTTGTGTGAAATCAATTATACATTCAAGTACACCTAAAAAATAATTTAAAGAAAATCTAATTGTTCATTTTATTAATTAATGGATGGCCTATCTTGCTGGGTTCCCAACACAAAGGCATGGTGGTGGTGTACAATTAGGTTGCATGGAGTTGAGAATGGGGTCGAAAATAAATACGGATACGGGGACTGATAACGGTTAACCTAAAAAAACATTGTTAATGGGTACAACCAATTATAACATGAAGAATTGGAATCGTCCCCAATGCGGGAACGAATCGGGTTTGGAGACGGCTACCCATCAGAAGTACCCATGCTACACATAGGTACACAATTGTCCTAGTACTACCTAGTGTTTGATGATATTAACGTGCCAATAATCTACTGTATGTGCGTTGGTAAAATAGCCGGTTATTCATCCTTGATAACATCACGTAATCTCCTTGCCTCTAGTGATATAACAAAGGAGTTGGGTAAACATCACAATTTATTCCAAGAGGTTGAAATTCGAACCCTTAATCACTAATTGGTTAAAGGACAAAGTAAGCAACCATTTTATCTCCTACAACACCTAGCAAGTTAAACAACCTCTATTTCTTAACTTTTGTAATTTAAATAAGCCAATTGAATATTCTAAGTATGTAGTACGTAATACATTTCTAGACTTCTTAATATTTTACTCTAATTCAAAGTAAATTAGATAGCTTACTTTAATTACAACATTCCTTTCAACTTATAACTACATTAAGTCTTGATCAAAATCATATGTAAATCTATATGCATTCTATCAACTAAGCTCTAGTAACTATTGGTTAATTAGTATAATTTTTTTTTTAAAATGCAATTATATAGTAATTAATATAGCACATTAGTACGTACTTGAAGTAATGCAATATAATAAAGGAATTAGTAAAAAAAAAAAAAAAGAGAGAGAAGATACAACATTGAATAACATAGAAACTTTGAATATCCTACGTAAGTTTGAAGGTAGACCTACATTCTTTCGAATTTTCTTTAATTTATTTTTATCAAAAAAGCTTATAAAACTAGATTAATCAAAGTTTGAAAAGTATTTGATAATTAAGTACGTACGTACACTTGCTTTTGCACGTGAGTGTACTAAGATTGACTAGTGAAGAAGCGAGTCTACATTTTGCAGCTAAGTAACTACTCAAGGTTGTGCTCGAAGACTCTTCAATTGATGAGTGTAGATGGTTCTACTTCACCAACCTCGTGGCATAAAGTAATTAAATTATATATTTGTGAACATATGATTGATTTTGTGCTTTATTTAGCACACTAATAAACTACTACGCATTAACTATAAATGTCGTAGCAATTAGAATTGAAACTGACACTCTTTTTATTAAAATTGTCACTCCTTTTGTAAATACAATACACAAATTTTTATGTTATATCACTTTCCTGTGGTAATAAAAGCTAGAAAGGGTTGATGATTGACAAGAGTAAAAATAAGAATTTCCTTGATCATTTCACACTGCAATTCCGTCAATCAAGACCTAATTAAACAAACAACATGTTTATGGCAAACAAGGATCGTATCCACATGGAATGATTTTAAGACACCAAAATTCGCAAATTAGCTAGTTACAATCTAACTCAGTCACAAGATTGTTTATTATTGATTTAAGCTACGGAGAACTTATTTATTAAGAAATTATCAAAAGCGATAAACGTTAGGGATACACCATACCATAGGATTATTCTGCAACTAAGCCAATAGGCAAATTAAAGGCGCGACAATGGGTAAGAAAGCTTTATAATAAGCCTTTTCAATATCAAAGTACAAATCGAGAAACTCCCAAATCAAATTTTTATTGGCTAATTTTTTCAAGACTCTGAAACCCAAAAAGAGTGTGAATAATAGCTTTTGTTTTTGTGTTTAGAACTGTCTCGAGATTCATTTTGTTTTCACCTTGAATTTCTACTACGTGTTGTAGATAACCATAGGACGCCCCACGCTTGGTTTCTGTCTCTAAAAACTTGTAATGTTCCCCCTTTAAAAACTTAGAATGGTCAATTTTCTTCAAAGAAAAATGAAAAGGAAATAGAAAATCTACTAAAGCAACCTAGAGTGGCTTCAAAAACCCACTTACCATAGGCCTTTAATGAACTATTACTCCATTGTTGTTGCTTCTACATCTTGAGAATTGAGAAGGCTTGATAATCCGACCACTCTCTAAGGTGGTAAATGATCTCCTTAATCACATTGATGACAAAGCTACAAATTCACCATTTGTGGGCGCTCTCTTGACACTACCCAACGAATAACAACAAATAGTAAGCCTACAATGCAGTCAAGCAAACAAAACCGAATAGAAAAGTTGCTTCTACTACCATGCATAAGCATACTAGTTAAAATAGGACGATCGTCAAACTATCTCACCTGGTCGACCTCAAATAATCAAAAGGTTATATGACATCAAGATTCGCAAACAATCAAACATATCTAAAATTAAAATGAATAAATATTCTTAAATATAGATTCGATAAATGCATGATATAAAAAGTATAACAAGTAATTTTGGAACCTGTTTAAAATAACTTCAACTTTAATATGCAGTTCTTACTTCAAAGTTTCAGAAAAGGGAGCATAATCAGGGCAACTTATACGTGTTCGAAATGAATACAGGTGTTACTTCTAATTTGCATACCACCTTTGTATGAACTCAGGGGAAAAGAAAAACAGATAATCATAGTTCAAGGCTGAAACTCGCCAAGCCGATTACTCTACATAAATGCCAGTAATATGGCTTAAAGATCTTTGACGTTGTTCATGTAAGTTACATGTAAAGGCAAATAATTGTGACTAATTGAATTTTTAACTAAAATAACAGCAGCATTGTTACAAGTTTACAACAGAGATATTCTACAGTAAAGAAGCTTCCTATGTTAAAATCGCTTACCAAATTATTGACAGAAATATGTTCCACAATTAGTTCTACAAAATAACAGCACAACGAATGATCTTTCTTTAGAAAATACAAAGGGTTTGTATAGTTCCAGCGACTATTTACTTGTATTCTTGGAAGTTGGCATGACCGGTAGCCTTAGCATGCTCCACTGCCTCCTGTACAACAGAATTTCGAGCATAGTGAGAATCAGGTTTGTGAGAATACTACCAAAATAATTTGACACGTATGGTGACATGAGAAACAAAGCACAATTATTATCCTACCTTTTGTCCTTTGACGCCAATTTGGCAGACTCCACACCGCAATGTGAAATTGGCAGTATCGGTAAACTTTCTCTGCCTGAAATGCAACATAGTGAAACCATTAATAAGCAGATGTCTTTACCAATAGCAAAGACTAAAGCAGTAATATCTATTTAATGTATCAGCAATACTCAGAGTGATGAGATGGTTCCTATGCCATTATCTATCTCAGCTAAAGTGCATTCTTAAAGGCTGGCATCACCTAATGTAAGCCTATCCTGCTCACGAGCTACTCAAATTTTGCTCCTTCAAACTTCAAAGCCATGCTTAAGTTAACTCGAGATGAAAAATAATGGAGAGAGTGGCTTGAAGCTTTGAACAGCTTGTGAGCAAGATTAGATGCAGATATGAAATGAAACAAATGATATACAATTAACGAATAAGGAACACATAGTAATTACAATTTACAATCACCGAGCAAACAGTTAGAAATATGATAATGGCTGTTGAAAGAATTATGCTAAAGTTCCTGAGTAGTAGAGCTACAAGCTGAGCTACACCTAATTATTCCAAACGCATCTCATACTCAAGTTGGGGCAAGCCAACACGGGATAATCTCAAGCTCAGGCTCAGTTTTTTAATACCCCAGATCTGGTATACATCACATGCTTTATTAACTACTTAAAACACAGCACCCCTCAAAATGAAAGAGCAAATCAGCATGTCAAAGTCATATATTTATCATCCTATGAAAGAATTGTGCTTTGATATTCCCTCGAAATGAAGCAACAACTAGCTCCAAAGAAAACATGCAAAGGTTCAAATAATACCTATGCTGCTGCATTACAAAATTTTGAGCCATCCCCTCTACAGGACCAACAGTTCTGTCATTGAGTACTGCGAATATTGTTTGATCGAACTCCTCTGGAGCACCTTCAAATGGAGACATCTGTTTACACAGAACAAAAAAAAATGTGAATCCTATGAATAATAGAAGTATATATTAAGCTGCAGCAAGAAGACAGGTCACAAAAAATTACATAATAGGAAAATTCTTAAACTTGCAGGTGTAACCATCAGATCAATCACAGTGAGAGCAAAACATAATATTTTGATATCATTCACAAGATAAGAAACAACAATAACAATGCAAGGATGAGGAGCTTACAGCCAATGCATCATAGTGAAGCCCATCATAAATGAGCATCACCCTTTCACTGAAGTTACGATCCTGTTTCGATAGCCAATTTAACAGTGATTAGTAATCGAAGGCGTCACTACTTCAGTGTCAAGAATCTGATTTATTCTAATTCAAAATTATTTACTAACCTGACCATACAAATCACATCTAGTTGTCTGGATATCATAAGCTGCTATTTCACGTCCATAGAAATCAGCTAATATTGAAAGTTCTATGGCACCTGCCAAGTTGTACACCACACACTGTTAAGAAGAACTAAAAATAGCCTATATAGGGTGAAAGTATTCCAAGTATAAATTTCTAACACTTGATAACAGCAAAGTAAACAAAAATAAAATAATAAATCATAGAATGTCATTCACATAAATTCATGAAATATCTTGATAGCGAACAGGACTATCCTAAACTTGTAGCAGACCCATGTCATCCTCAAGCCTTCCATATTTTTCATTAAAAGATCCCAGGGTCTAATGAAAGGTTTTTATGGTGCCTACTGCCTAGACTTATACATTATCATGGGAACAAGGACTTTGTTTCATCTAGCCGTACTAACAGTCAAAAGGATATGAAGAGAAGAAACCACATGTCATTTAGCTTCGATGTCACAAATACTGTATGGAGGTCTGGGTTAAAAAAGGAATGGGCTCGGAGAGCCCTCCTTGTGCAGACAGGGATATAAGAAGCCTACCTATGTAATTATCAACAATAAAATCTTCTCTGATAGCCAGCATAAGCTAAGGAAATTCAGATCTCTCAACTTCCATGTTCCAACAACTACAAAGGCAAACATAGCCTAAGAAAAACTAAGGAACGATGTCCAACTTATGGAAAAGTCTGACAACAGTTACAAAGAACTGGTGATCGAAAAAAATAGGGCTGAGGTCGAACTGTCGAAGTGGCTAACTATAAACTAACATGATCAGAATTCAGCACATTTTAAAGCAGAATTTCCTTCCTAAGTTAGTCTACCACACCTTGTCATCAATAGTTCAACTTGAATGCCATTCAGCTATCAGCTTATAAAGCTATAATAAGAGTTACCATTAAGCTATGAGCCTATGAATACAATGGTCACATTTACTGTTTTCAAAACAAGAAGATTTCAAGGGTGCCAGAACATATAGGCCGCATTGAAATCAGCATTTTTAGCAAATTAGCAATGCTTTATTTCTTGAACAACAACAAAGCAATGGCAGCATTCAACTTGAAATGCAGCTAGCTGTGAACAACCAGATAATAAACACTGAAAACTTCAATAACACAAGAGTTAAACAAGTTTAATTCTTTTGAAAGATATGAAGCAAAGCATATTTCTCCAAATATAAGGGCATAAGTGAAGCCCTTTGTAAACAGCTTATCCACTTTTGTAATAATAGAGTATTAAGTGTAATTGTCAAATAAGTTTATCTCAATAATAGATGAGAAGATTGAGCTGGTCTCAAAGATAGGATAGGTAAAGAAGGCTGTATATGAGCTGATCTCAATGTGTGCAACAAGCCGCAGATGTGGGCCATGCTACAATATTTGTTCTGGGAGATAAATAACTTAGCAAGCGCCAAAAAAATAGAGCTAAAATAGATCGGGTCCCGGGAAGACCCCATGGGAGGCCTAAAGCAAAGGCTTCACTATTTTTTGAGTTTCTAGGTCCCGCAAAAAAAATTGGGAAAAAACATGCAGGGTGCCCATATGGTTAGAATGTTAACCCAACCAAGGTGACTTGGTGTGAAAAGGCCTTGAGAGGGACAATAATAGGTTTTTAAACGGTCCCTAAAATAGTTGTATTTCACTTGTTCGAATGCCATAAGAGGGATGAGAATTGAGAAACGCCTTTTAGGGGGCCGAAACCGGTCTTGGAGAGTCCTATGGTGGTCCTTAACACACGGTGAAAAAACAAGGTGAAAATAGTACATGTCCCAAAAAGGTCACTCGTGAGGCCTCAAACAAAGGCTATTCATTGTATTTTGAGTTTCCGGGGTCCCGGAAAAAAAGTTATAAAAAACCATCCGGGGTACCCGTATGATTAAAATATGAATCCAGACAAGGCGATTTGGTGTGAAAAGAACTAAAAAAGGATGATAACAGGTTTTTATATGGTCCCTAAAATAGTTGTAATTACCTTGTTCGGAGGAGGTCATAAGAGGGATGATAACATCTTTTTAGGAGCCGAAACTGGCCATGGGGAGTCATGTGGTGGTTCTTAGCACGCGGTGAAAAAACAAGGCGAAAATAGTTCGGGTCCTTTGAAAGCTTCTCGGGAGCCCTCAAAGGCTATTTATTATTCACTGTTTTCTAAGATTCTGGGGTCCCGGTAAAAAAGTTGGGAAAAACAATGCCCGTATGGTTAAAATATGAACCTAGACAAGGCGATTTGGTGTGTAAAAGCCTAGAGAAAGACAATAACAAGTTTTTATACGGTCCCTAAAATAATTCTTTTTTCCTTGTTCGGAGGAGGCCATAAGAGGAATGGTAAATCTTTTTAGGAGCTGAAACCGGTCCTCTGGAATCCTATGGTGGTCCTTAGCACATGGTGAAAAAACAAGGTGAAAATAGTTGGAGTCCTTGAAAGGCCCCTTGAGAGGCCTCAAACAAAGACTATTATTAACGATTTTTTGAAAAAGTTGAAAAACCATCTGGGACGCCCGCATGGTGAAAATATGAACCTAGATAAGGCAATTTGGTGTGAAAAGGCCTAGAGAGGGACGATAACAAATTTTTATACAATATTTAAAATAGATGTTTTTCCCTTGTTCGGTGGAGCCATAAGAGGGATGATAACATCTTTTTAGGAGCCGAAACCGGTCCTCAGGAATCCTGTGGTGGTCCTTAGCACACGGTAAATAAACAAGACGAAAATAGTTCGGGTACTTCGAACGATCCTCAAGAGGCCTTAAACAAAGGCTATTATTCATTGTTTTTTGAGTTTTTGGGGCCTGGGTAAAAAGTTGGGAAAAAACATCTGGGGGTGCTCGTATGGTGAAAAATAAGAATTCAACGAGGCAATTTGGTGTAAAAAGGCCTAGAGAGGGACGATAACAGGTTTTTATATGGTCACTAAAATAGTTGTTTTTCCTTGTTTAAAGGAGGCCATAAGAGAGATGATAATATCTTTTTAGGAGCCGAAACCGATCCTCGGGAGTCCTGTATTGGTCCTTAGCACATGGTGAAAAAATAGAGCGAATATAGTTCGGGTCCTCCGAAAGCCCTTCGTGAGGCCTCAAACAAAGGCTATTATTCACTGTTTTTTGAGTTTCTGGGGTCTCAGTAAAAAAGTTCGGTTAAACCATCCAAAGCCACTGAGTCGTAAGATGCAGGATAGAAAACTCCCAAGAAGTCTAAGAGAGTCCTCCCTTTTCTTTAGCCAACGGAACCTCTAGATCTTCAGATAACGGCAATGTAACACCACCCTTTCTTTGGGACAGTGATAATACAAACTAGACAAGGCGATTTGGAGTGAAAAAGCCTAGAGAGGGACGATAACAAGGTTTTTTACGGTCCATAAAATAGTAGTTTTTTCCTTGTTCGGAGGAGGCCATAAGAGGGATGGTAACATCTTTTCAAGAGCCGAAACTGGTCCTCAGGAGTCCTGTGGTGGTCCTTAGCACACGGTGAAAAAATAAGGCGAAAATAGTTCAGATCCTTGGAAGGCTTTTCAGGAGGCTTTAACAAATGCTATAATTCACTGTTTTTTAGTTTTTGTGGTCCCGATAAAAAAGTTGGGAAAAACCATCCAGGGCGCCCGTATGTTTAAAATATGAACCTAAACAAGGCGATTTGGTGTGAAGAGGCCTAGAAATGTACGATAACAGGTTTTCATACGATCCATAAAATAGTTGTTTTCCCTTGTTCGGAGGAGGCCATAAGAGGAATGATAACATCCTTTTTAGGAGCTAAAACCAGTCCTTGGGAGTCCTATGATGATCCTTAACATGCGGTTAAAAATTAAGGCGAAAATAGTTCGGGTCCTTGGAAAGCCCCTCTGGAGGTCTCAAACAAAGGCTAGAGAGGGACAATAATAGGATTTTATACGGTCCCTAAAATAGTAGTTTTTCCCTTGTTCAGAGGAGGCCAAAAGAGAAATGATACATCTATTTAGGAGCCCAAGTCGGTCCTTAGCACACAGTGAAAAAACAAGGCAAAAATAGCTTAGGTCCTTCAAAGGCCCTACATGAGGCCTCAAATAAAGGCTATTATTCACTGTTTTTTGAGTTTCTGTGGTCCCGGTAAAAAAATTGAGAAAAACCATCTAGGGTGCCCGTACGGTGATAATATGAAACTAGACAAGGAGATTTGGTGTGAAAAGGCCTAGAGAGGAACGATAACAGGTTTTTTTACGGTCCCTAAAATAGTTGTTTTTTCCTTGTTCGGAGGATGCTATAAGGGGAATGATAACATCTTTTTAGGAGCTGAAATCGGTCCTCGGCATCTTGTGGTGGTCCTTAGCACGCGATGAAAAAACAAGGCAAAAATAGTTCGGGTCTTTGAATGGCCTCTCAAGAGGCCTCAAACAAAGGCTATTATTCTTTTTTTTTTTTTTTTTTAGCTTCTATGGTCCCGGTAAAAAGGTTTGGAAAAACCATCCGAGTTGCGCGTGTGGTGAAAATATGAACCTAGGCAAGGCGATTTGGTGTAAAAAGGCCTAGAGAGGGACGATAACAGGTTTTTATACGGTCCCTAAAATAGTTGGTTTTCCCTTGTTTTGGAGAAGGCCATAAAAGGGATAATAACATCTTTTTAGGAGCCGAAACCGGTCTTTGGTAGTCCTGTGGTGGTCCTTAGTACACGGTGAAAAAGCAAGGCGGAAATAGTTCGGGTCTTTTGAAAATTGTATAATATTCCATATTTAAAGTCCCAAATATTAGTCCTATAATAGTCTTTCATTGATTATTTTATTATATTATCTATATTTATAACGTTAGTGCTTAGTTTATGTCATTATGATATTTTATAGTTAATTGGAAATAATTAGCATTTAATTAGTTTTTTGTTTAATCTGTGTAGGAAGAATATCGTCTAATATTTGCTAGGCAAGTAAATTAAGCCCAACTAAATGCTAATCAATTGTACTAAATTGCACATGAAGCTCAAAGAAGAAAAGCAAAGAAAAAGGAAAATAAACAAAGAAAGCAAGAAACAAAGAGGGCAAAGAGGGTGAAGAATATAGAAGAAAGAAAACAAAGGCGAAGAAACAAAATTGGAGTCAACGGCTACACAACTCCTCTTTCTTCTATTTCGTTCTCCTGAGAAGCTATTGCTTCTACTGCAACCCAAGAAAAATAAAGCAAAAGCAACTCCATTCTCCACGAATGTCGTTCGATTTCTTCACAAATCATCATAATCATGTTCATTTTCCTCTCCAAGTTGCAATTCACATATAATTTGTCAGAAATTAAGATTTTTGATACAAAAGTGATGATGGTTTTTGTCCCCTCCAATTGTACCGATTATGCAAGTGAGAAGCCAAATTTGGGTATAAAACTCCAATTTGTGGCCATAGTTGAGGTATGCAAGTTATTACTCAGCAAATATATAAAGGAAAAACACCCTTTGAGGGTCGTGATGGAGAACGCGGGTGAAGTGGAGGACAGCGAAGACGTAGTTCGGAGCTCTTGTGCGGATTGTTCCATGTTTTGTAATATGATTTTTGATTAGTTGTTATTTAGAACAATTTGAATTGATATCATGTTATATATTTTTGAGTCCTAGTAGTTACTTTAAATGATTTTTGGATGATTTTGATACTCAAGTTATATCTGTTTTTGATACCTAGATTCAATTGTATTCATAATTTGCTATCTTATTATGGGTAAAGTTGATGTCTTAGCTAGTTATTGAGTTTAGCCTGCCTAAATGATTTAACTCGCAAAGATGGTTGTAAATTAAGCTAGGGTATAACTTGGACTAATTATGATTTAAGTGTTTAGCTTGATTAGGGGTTAATGAGGTCTTTCTAGATTAAACCTTCTAATGTAGTCATGATAAGTTGCAAAATACTTATGTGACGAGATTAGTTTAGAATTAACATTGGCCTAGTTCCATGTCAATCAATATTAAGGAAGGATAGGGAAATTTGGTTACTTGATTTCCTATAGTTAACCTATCTAAATTCGTCCGGAAATCGGCCAAAGTGAATATATAATCATTGTTGGAAGTTTGAGTTATTCTAAGACCATATGAGCTTAAAAAAGGGGTATTACTTGCATCACTTGTAAATATTAGAGTAGTTTTGTTAGTTTTTAGCATAGTAACAATGTCAATAACAACCCCCCTAATCCATGTCTATTATTGTGTATAATGTAAATAATCTTACACTTGTATAGTTAAACTTTGATTTTTATTGGAACTAACCTCCTCGTGGGATCGACCCTTTCTTACCCTTTTACTCGATGTTAATATTTTTGAAGGTTAAGTTAGGATTTATAAATAACTAATTTGGACGGTAAATGACACGTCATCATCCTTGGAAGGCTTCTCAGGAGACCTGGCCTCAAACAAAGATTTCACCGAGTCCCAGAAAAAGAAGTTGAGAAAAAAATTTTGGGGGCCCGTACGGTGAAAATATGAACCTACACAAGGCGATTTGGTGTAAAAAAGCCTGGAGAGGGAAAATAACAGGTTTTTATACGATCCCTAAAATAGTTGTTTTTCCGTTATTTGGAGGAGGCTTTAAGAGAGATAATATCAGCTTTTTAGGGGCCGAAACCGGTCTTGGGGAGTCCTATAGTGATTCTTAGCACGCGGTGAAAAAACAGGGCGAAAATAGTCAGGGTCCTGGGAAAGCCACTCGTGAGGCCTTAAACAAAGGCTATTATTCACTGTTTTTTGAGTTTTTATAGTACCGAAAAAAAAAGTTGGGAAAAAACATCTAGGGTGCCTGTATGGTTAAAATATGAACCCAGACAAAGCGATCTGGTGTGAAAAAGACTCGAAAAGTACGATAACAGGTTTTTATACGGTCCCTAAAATAGTTGTTCTTTCTTTGTTCAAAGGAGACCATAAGAGAGATGATAACATCTTTTTAGGAGCCGAAGCCGATCCTGAGAAGTTATGTGATGGTTCTTAGCACGCGGTAAAAAAAATAAGGCAAAAATAGTTCGGGTCCTGGGAAGGCCCCTCAGGAGGCCTCAAACAAAGGTTATTATCCATTATTTTTTGAGTTTCTAGAGTCCCGGTAAAAAAGTTTGGAAAAACCATCTGGCGTACCCGTATGGGGAAAATATGGACCTAGATAAGGCAATTTGGTGTGAAAAGGCATAGAGAAGGACGATAACAGGTTTTTATATAGTTCCCAAAATAGTTGTTTTTCCCTTGTTCGGAGGAGGCCATAAGAGAGATGATAACATCTTTTTAGGACCGAAACCAGTCCTGTGGTGGTCCTTAGCACCAGTGATAAACAAGGCGAAAATAGTTCGGGTCCTTGGAAAACCTTCTCGGGAGGCCTCAAACAAAGGCGAAATGGGCTTCTGGGATCTCGGTAAAAAGGTTGAGAAAAACAATATGGGGTGCTCGTACGATGAAAATATGAACCTACACAAGGCGAATTGGTGTGAAAAATCCTAGAAAGGGACAATAAAAGGATTTTATACGGTCCCTAAAATAGTTGTTTTTCCCTTGTTCGGAGGAGGCTATAAGAGAGATGATACTAGCTTTTTAGGAGCCACAACTGGTCTTGGGGAGTGTTGTGGTGGTCCTTAGCATGCGGTGAAAAAACTCAGCGAAAATAGTCTGGGTCTTGGGAAAGCCCCACGGGAGGCCTTAAACAAAGGCTATTTATTCACTGTTTTTTGAGTTTCTGAGGTCCTGAAAAAAAGTTTAAAAAAACCATATGGGAGCCCGTATGGTTAAAATATGCACCTAGAGAAGACGATTTGGTGTTAAAATGGCCTCGAGAGGGATGATAATAGCTTTTATCCGGTCCGTGAAATAGTTGTTTTTACTTTGTTTGGAGGAGTCATAAGAGGGATGATAACATCTTTTTAGGAGCCAAAACCGGTCCTCGGGAGTCCTGTGGTGGTCCTTAGCATACGGTGAAAAAAACAAGGCGAAAATAGTTCGGATCCTTAGAAGGCTTCTTGGGAGGCTTCAAACAAAGGCTATAATTCATTGTTTTTTGAGTTTATGTGGTCACGATAAAAAAGTTGAGAAAAACCATCTGGGGTACCCGTATGGTGAAAATATGAACCTCAACAAGGCGATTTGGTGTGAAAAGGCCTAGAGAGGGACGATAATCGGTTTTCACACGATCCCTAAAATAGTTGTTTTTTCCTGGTGCGGATGACCCTTAAGAGGGATGATAACATCTTTTTAGGAGCCGAATCCGTTCCTCGGGTGTCCTGTGGTGGTCATTAGCACACGGTGAAAAAACAAGGCGAAAATAGTTCAGCTCCTTCAAAGGCCCCTTGGGAGGCTTTAAACAAAGGTTATTATTCATTGTTTTTTGAGTTTGTGGGGTCCCGGTAAAAAAGTTTGGAAAAACCATCCGGAGTTCCCGTATGGTGGAAATATGAACCTAGACAAGACGATTTGGTGTGAAAAGGCCTAGAGAAGGACGATAACAGGTTTTTTTACAGTCCCTAAAATAGTTGTATTTCCCTTGAGAGGGATGATAACTTTTAGGAGCTGAAACCGGTCCTAGGGAGTTCTTTGGTGGTCCTAGCACGCAGTGAAAAAACAAGGCGAAAATATTTCGGGTTCTAGAAAGACCCCTCGAGAGGCCTCAAACAAAGGCTATTATTCATTGTTTTTTGAGTTTCTGGGGTCCCGAAAAAAAGTTGGAAAAAAACATACAAGGTTCCCATATAGTGAAAATATGAATCTGGACAAAGCGATTTGGTGTGAAAAATCCTCAAGAAGGACAATAACAGGTTTTTATACGTCCCTAAAATAGTGGTTTTCCCCTTGTTCAGAGGAGGCTATAAGAGGGATGATATCAGCTTTTTAGGGGTTGAAACCGGTCTTGGAGAATCCTGTGGTGATTGTTAGCACGCAGTGAAAAAATAGGGCGGAAATAGTCCGGTCCCGGGAAGGCCACTCGTGAGGCCTCAAACAAAGGCTATTATTTACTGTTGTTTTTTGAGTTTTTGGGGTCTCGGAAAAAGTTGGGAAAACTATCTGGAGTGCCTGTATGCTTTAAATATGAATTCGTAGAAGACGATTTGATGTGAAAAGGCCTAGAATGGGACGATAACAGGTTTTTATACGGTCCCTAAAATAGTTGTTTTTCCCTTGTTCGGAAGAGACCATAAGAGAATGATAACATGTTTTAGGAGCCGAAACCGGTCCTGGGGAGTCTTGTGGTAGTCCTTAGCACGTGGTGAAAATGCAAGGCGAAAATAGTTCGGGTCCTGGGAAGGCCCCTCAGGATGCCTCAAACAAAGGCTATTATTGGAGGTTCCAAGTCCCGAAAAAAAAAAGTTCTAAAAATTTTATATGTTGTACCTAGGGTCAAAAATTCAAAATATGGCCCTTGAACAACTTGGCGGGGTTCAAAAGGTCATAAGAAGGTTCAGGGATAAAGCGGGAATCCTTGAAAGAGTAAACATAATAAATACTTAGAGGCTTAAACAATCATTGGTTATCCGGAGGTTATCAAAAGCAAAACAAGTGAGTGAAACTTGGGGAGAAAGCGAGAAGTAGCCCCGGAGCGCCCTCCAAAAGACGAAAATAAAGGCTATAACTCACATTTTTCGAGGGTTCCGGGGACCCAAAAAAATTTTAGCTTAAAATTTTACAAGTTGGTCCTCAAATCAAGGAAATCCTTTAGATAGTTGAGATTGGCTAGAAAGTTAATAGCACGGTAATGGGAGAGCAAGACATACCCTTTTTTGAGGTTTTCAGGGGAGTATGAAAAAAATGTAATTTGGGGGTACGGAGTGGAGTCATGGGAGGAACATAAATTGGGTACTCAACTCGGGAACATTTAAAAACTTGTATGTAAGTCACAAAGTTTTCGAAACGCTTTAATTAACATCACATGAAGTTTCCTCCTATGAGAAATGTTTTCGAAGATTTTCCTAAGTGTTCGAGTTTCCGAAATGTTGAAACTCTATGTCTTAGAAGTTTTCGTGCTTTATAGAAGCAAATTGGTAGAGAGAATAAAATCACAATTTGTGTAGATTGCCATGTGGCAAGAAGAACTAGATATGCTACAGTCTTCACTTGTATTCAATTGTATTGAAGAGAACAGAACATCTATTATTGTTGTTGAAGCATATAATCCTCCAATGGAATCCACTTTTTTCTAAAAGAAAAAAGATTAAAAAGGTTTATTGGATATAAAGTTAAGAATCAATTTCTGAATGGCACCAATAGATAAGGGAAGCATGTTATAGTGGCACAAAGATATTGCCAGGTCTCAAAGTAAAAAAAAAAAAAAAAAAAAAAAAAAAAAAAAAAAAAAAAAAAAAAAAAAAAAAAAA
>PYUH01000238.1:488014-511989 GCA_016808085.1 Suaeda aralocaspica | reverse complement strand
GGGGGGGGGGGGGGGGGGTGATGGGGAATATGGAAAAAACATTATTTCGGTACGTGATTTAGGTAATGAGAGGATCATAAATTGGGTACTCAACTCCAAGGCAATAGGCCCCTCTTGTATGTAAGTCACAAAGTTTCCAGACCTTTTTTTTTACACCGCACGAAGTTTCATCCTATGGAGTTTCGTAAACGTTTCCGAATGATTGTATGTCCTAAAAGTTTTCATGCTTGATAGGAGAAATGTACCACAATTGGCCGAATTCTAAACCCACAGCCACTCAATGATGTGAAACAAAGCAGCTGAGTATAATGATGTTTACAAAAAACTTGGTTTACTTCAAGAGTTCAAGAAGAATTTAGCACAGCATCAGTAAACTTCAATATTATCATCTCCAACCACAAAATAAAAGCTGAACAGAAGTTCAGATGGAAAAGGAAAAGGACTTCAGTCAAGTCAATTAATGCAAATTATAACATCAAACACAAACTCCACCAACATATTAGGTGGCAGGATCTTTGAGCATTTTGCACAATTACAATTTCTTAAATTCCATTGGTCAGAGAAAAAATAAAGCAAGAATGACAAGAAATATTATGTTGACAAGCATTTGAAAAATTAAAGCTACTACAATACTAAATTACTAGACATTTTTAATCGGTTTTTCCTGAATTTTGATTGCCTAATTTGACTGTTTGTTCCTAAGGAATAACTTTTTGAGACTCTGTTGAACATTGAGGAATGCCTTTACTAATCATAAATTACCTACAAAGTAGCAAAGTACTCTTTATTGAAATCAAGGAAGCATAATAATACAGAACTACAATGATTTCTTTATTTGGGTAGCATGTTATTAAATTGGGGTTAAAATGTGGAATAGAGAAGTTTGAAAACTCCTTATTACCTGCTCGGTTTGATCCTCCACACTTTCAGACACAAACTTTGCGGTCTGCATTCAGACAGATATTGTTAACATTACCAAACACATATAGCTATGTGAAGGGGAAAAATAAAAGGCCAAAGAAAGCTCAAATGTAAAACTATGACCTCTGGCACAAGACCCAGAACACCAGATACAAAGAGCATGTTGTTCGCTTTGATGGCTTGAGAATATGGTCCCAATGCTGCAGGAGCCTTGTCTGTTTGAACAGCTTCCTTTAGACCTATATGCAAACAAAAATGAAGCATACATAAATTTGCAAATCAGAGTGTCCAATCGGATAATCATCACTAGTTAAAGACATGACTAAAACTGTATTGCTCAATGTAGCTCTTGTGTAAGGTAATTTACGTAATTTTTTCATATAAACCAAAGCCCTCAACCCGATTCAATATAAAATAGTATGCATGCACTGGAATAATGTAATTTCCTTGCATCATTAATTTCAAGGGGAGAGAAACTGTTTTCAATTCCTGAAGATACACAACGAAATGTAAGCCTCCACAATACTAATACTATGTTCAAAATAAAGAACACCGAACCCTGCCTTTTTATAACAACTACTCAATTACTCTGCTCACAATGAAAGATCAACTCTTTTCTTACAAAGCAAAGGCCCATACCTAAGAACATTAGTGTCCTAAGAACATATAAGAGATTAGTAAGGGATGATTTCTTTGGCGGACTAAAGATCAAACTCTTGATAACCAAAGTGCAATGAGTTGCATTGGCAAGAGCTAAAAAAGGCATTCCTAGATATGCAAATTTTGAAAGTTTGATTGTTTCTTTCAACTTAATTACTCAAGATCACCAATAATTTGGAACCTCAATTCAGTAAAAAATGGGGAAACTGCCATCCAATTGAATGTATTTGAGCATAAACAACAATCTTTTCTATCAATCAATTACACAATGACAGCATTTTAACTTAACCTAAATTAACAATACTTCAAAAGTTCAAACTAACCCATTTCACTGAATAATGTAAACATGAAAAAAGACAACAATCACTGAAATCCAATAAAATTGGCACAAATATTATAACCCCTAAAAAAAAAATTCAAAACAACCCATTTAACTAAATAATGTAAAACACTAAAACTGCTAAAAAAAAATAGGTGTTGAAAATTGCTAATTGGCACAAATTTCATAACCCAATTAAGCCAAAATCATTCCAAACAAACTATTTAATTTGATAATGTGAAAGTCAAAAAAAAAAAAAAAGTAGAAGACAACTAAATGGCACAAATTTCATAACCCAATTAACTAAACAATGTAAAAATTGCAAAAAGGGTGTTGAAGTTAAACTAGAAATAGCACAAATTTCACAACCCAATTAACCTAAAATAACTCCAAAACAACCCAAATAACTTTTCAATGTAAAAATTGCAAAAATAGTGTAATAGATTACTAGAAATGGGATAACCTTTTATAATCCAATGAAGCTAAAATGACTTTAAAACAACCAAATTGAGCTAAAATCACTTCAAAACAATCCGATCAAAAATTGCAAAAAGGGTATTATAGATTACTAGAAATAGCACAAATCCCATAACGCAATTAAGCTAAAATCATTTCAAAACAACCCGATTAACAGAACAATGTAAATGTTATAAATAAATTATTTAAAAAAAAAGGGGGGGGGGGGATTTTGAAGATTACTAGCATCAGTGGAAATGGCGTAACAAGCAAAGGGTTTGTTGCGAGAGATTGAAGAAGATTGAAAGACATTGGAGGTGGCGAAGGAGACGCAGCCAACACCGGCGGCGGCTAAGTGGGCTCTACTGCGAAGTGCGCCGGTGTCAATCGCCGGCAATTGGAAGGTCCTTGTAGCGCACCACGCCATTCTGCTGTGTTGTTGTTGTGTTGAGCTTTTTTTGGGTGTACCACTTCACTAAAACACTAGAAATTGTTTGTAAGTTTGTGGATTGTGGATTTGTTATATATGTTGTAGGCCCATGTTTCATGCGTCACATATTTGGGTTTAACATAAGCCCATCATATATTTTCACTTGAAAATAAATAGCGACTACCTTTACTAAGTCGATTTTAAATTGGATGTTTCTAATAGTAATTTTGTGTCGTAGTTTTGTTTTACGGGATCTAGAACTCTATATAAACACTTAGGTTGGGGACGAGAAGGAATCTTTTCATATTGTGTATGATTTCTAAATATGGTAAATGGAGAAAAATTTTATAGTGCATGTTACCAAGTAACCTATTGTTCATTGTTATCAGATGTCTCCGAAGAGACACCTATGGTTCATTGTTACGAGCGATGCTTTTCTAAGGAGTTTATCTAGGTTCAACTATTCAAAGTAACAGTAGGGTATGCAAAAAATTCCGTTTCCGAATTTCTGATCCGGTTTTCCGATTTTCCGTTCCGAAAAACCGGATGTCATGTACGGATTTTTGAAATTCGAAAAAACCGGACCGAATATCTGGATTTTAAAACTGGAAACCGGATCGGATACGGATGGGTTTTTAAAAAAATAGGATTCCGGATTTTTAAGGAAAACAAAATCCGGAATTCCGGTTTTCCGAATTTTCCCGGATTTCCAATCCGATTTTTTAAGGGTATAAGTGTAAGTTTTAGAGAAAATCTTTGTGTATAGTTCGGAACCGGATATCTGATCCAGTTTTCCGGATATCCGAATTTCCGGAATTCTGATTTTTCCGGAACGGATGCGGAATCAATTTTTTTTTGTTCCGATTTCCGGTTTTGCACACCCCTAATGAGGGGTACGGAGCTTAATTTTGTGTAACAAAATTGGGTTTGGGTGTGTATACTTGACAATGGAAAGTTGGGAACTCAAACCCAAATTACTGTCATTTATCCTTGCATATGTAATGCTATAATGCAAGCTTGGCTCAGTTGATAAAGATTTTACCATAAATCCTCGGATATGTAAAGTTGATAGGTTACTAAAAGATATTTGGATGGAGAGAATCCTTTAGTTGGGAAATAAAGATATTTCTCAACCCAAATTAAAACACTGGATATTTTAACATTGCAAGTATATTATCAATGTTCATTAAGAGGCATTAGTTCCTCAAAACATACATCTATTCATAGTCCACGAGTTAGACGAGAGGCTCTTTGAATAGAAACCAAGCTCAACGACGACATCCACTCTTTGATCATTGCATTATCAATGGCTGATTAGATGCCTAAACAAGCCACAGCTTATTATTCTTCATTAATACATGCTAATTACCATTAGTCATAGAAAATGTCACGCTAACGCCATGGCTAGTGAATTCGAGATCACGTATTCATGTAACAAAATGTGCAAACCATTATTTATAGTTTTATACGACTGTATCTATCTCTAGTTCCCTTTGTATTATATTAATCATTGAAGTGGCCTTCATAATTTATACATGGTCCCACAACAGCAAATTTAATGAACTAATGATAGCGATTAAAAAAATTAATTGATTGACTAATAACATGATTAATTACTTTAATATATGTTTCACTAGCTGGCCATTTAACATTTGTGAGTATCAATTTCATTAACTTTAATTTGTTATATGCATGGCAGTTGAACTTATGACATAATGCAACAACATATATAACTAGTATATAACAAAGTAAGAATCACCCACCATAACCTATAAGAGTTGGCTCAAGTGGTAAGCAGTTCAATGCCGCTTAAGGGAGGTCTCGGGTTCGAGCATCGCCGAATGCAAAAAACTCTTATTGGGAGACTCACCCACCATAACCTAGGTGTGCGACGCGGGTCGAATCCGGATGTAGTCATAGCTAAGGTTCGGTGAATCGGGTGGGCATACTAATTAAGAATCAAATGCTAGTATATTTATAACAATTAAATAATCAAATGCTTGTATATGTATAGGCCGGATTTATTAAAATTGTTTGGCAGTTGTACATTAAGATATATATATATAATATTTTTCATTTACATTTAATTATTTGTTTTCTATTGGCTTTTCTTAATTAAGTTTTCATTTCGTTCATGGATCAAGCAAATAAGCAATTAGCAATGTTTAACCTATTGATTTTTCCAAATATATTTATAACGCTAATTTTGTGTTTAATTTCCATGGCTAATTAATCAACGCTAGCTACCAGATACAAAGAAAATGATTTGGTGTGCATTTTGTCTTTTCTTTTTATTGGCCTTTAGTGAGCTCTAATAATTATCATATATATAAAATAACAACATTATAACTTTGCATGAGTAATTGAGTACTAAATAAAGTTGAACTTGAATTTCCCGCTGTAAAGTTGTGATAGTTCATGGGGAACACATAGTTATCAAAGTTATGATAAAGAGCTATATAAGAGTATATAACTATGTTGCACAAAGAGTAGTACTAACTTTATTTCAAGGTCTTTCGCCAACAAAATGAAATGGATAGAATATAAGATTAGATAATTTTAAAAAATACAGCAAAATCAACAATTAATTTAATAATGAAAATCCCAAAAGAATCAAAGACAATCAGATCTCATGATGATTGGTTGGCTAAAGTCCATTAACATTGGTTACATTGCCTTTTTTTTTTTATTATTATGTGGGACTAACCTCCTATAAATCAATAATATCCAAGCATTTCTATTTATATTTATTCCATTTGTTGAGGAGTAGTTTGTTTCTCTCTCATTTACAGTTGGCACATACTATATGTCAAGGAAAGTGAGTGGGAAGTAATGAAGTTTTTCTTTTTTTGTAAGTTGAAGTTTTTCTTTTTTATGTAAGTTGAAGTTTTTCTTTAAGTTGAAGTTTTTTTTTGAGATCAAAAGTAATGAAGTTAAGTATTGTAATTAAAATGCCCCTTGAATAAGTGTGCAAAATGGATGGATTAATTCTTAGGTTTGAAAAAACCAATTAATCATGTACCATATTATATATTGGATCGTTGTGTTTATGTGAGAATAAACGAATAACTCTTAGGGGAAATATCAAAATTAAATGCAATTCGATATATATTAAATATACACAAAATTTGTTAAATAATTTATTAGTTATCAACAAATAAATAAGTAGCAAACTATGACAAAAGTTAACAGACAATAAATAAACTATTTTATCGATTGTAATACAAGACAATCCTTATGAAAGCCGGTTTTACTCTGAAAGAATCAATAAAATGAGACAAACTATATAATATGATATTATTTTGATTGGTTTCAAACATGTCACCTCTTTCACAAACTCTCCAATTCCGTCACCAAATTATTTAAATTGTTGTCCATCCTAAGGTAGGTCAATAGTTCCAGTGCATGGCAATATGGTTCTTAAACTTGGACTTATCATTTTATCAACAAGATATTTGTCTTCATTTTGACAATATTATTTTGATTTTTGTTGAATTGTTGGTGAACATATGTAGTTATATTTTATTTTTAATCATCGAATTATGAGGAGGTTTCACATGCATGAGCAGGACGTGGATATGCTAGGGGGAATTTAATAATAATAATAATAATATATCTAACAAACTCTAATTTTAATTCTTCAAATTTGTATTATTTACAAAAAGTATTTTCATTTTTGTTGCCGTGAAAGGTGGATTCTATATATGGGTCTATGACCTTGACCTTAATAACTACGTACATATGCAATAATGGTAAAATAACTAAGGTTAAATAGTGGTCCTTGAAATATTTTGGCTATTTTTGGTTTGTTACGTAGTGGTTGTCACAATTTCTGGTTGGATTGATGCATGATTTGTTGATTTTGTCATCCATGATAACTTATACATAGCTGTCGACGCACATTATTGATTTAAACTACAACTTATCTATACGGAGTATATCAATAAAACACAATAGTGATTTTTGCAATTAGGTATATGATATTTGATTGACACCCTTCTTCCTTATTTTGTTTTGGAATTTGGGTGCAAATGAAGGGAAAGCCCCAAAAAAGACGAAAACCAAACAAATAAAGAAAAAGAAAACAAACCACCGTCCTATGCTAAACGACTAAACACGAACAAGTATAGGAGAAGCAACTTTCATAGCGCTCCCCTCCCCCCATGACTTGATTGTTGGTACGGCATTACATATGACATATGAGTATAAAGTATTAATTAACTTAGACTTACAATCAAAACTGTTCTCTCTAACTCAATAAGTTCAAATGAATTTCAATAAGTTCACATCTTACAAGTTACACATTTTAAAAAAAAATGAGTTAATGTCATAGGATGTCTAAAATAAGTTGTAATACAGTATTATGTTATTAAGCGGCTTCTATAATTGATGATTCAATGATAAGTGAGTTAATGTCGTAGGATGTCTTGATTAATAATATAATTAAATGAGCTGTTTTAATATGTTTTGTAAGATCAACTACATCATGGAGATAGCTTAAGATAAGTACGTACAATATGCATGAGGTGTCATTAATTAGTACGTATTATTATTGTTGTTATATACTTTATGTATATAATTATATAATGTGAAGAAATTGAAGAGAGGTGCTAGTTCATGAATGGGAGAGTACGTCTTTCTTATGTTTGTATGCTTCTTTGTGGCATTGTTGACATCACTTTTATTTACTTAATTAATTTCACCTTAAAATCCGTTTAGATTAATTCAGTTTAGTTCAATTCAGTTCAGTTTTGTTCAGCTCTTCTCTTATTTTGCTATACATTAATCCTTTATAAATTTCAGTTTAGCTCCATGCCTCCATTCAGTTCAACTGTTTTCAGTTGAAGTAAACAAGCTCTTAATTGGCTAATAATTAAGTATATAATTTAGAGTGCCGTAGAAAGTTGGAATTTGTTCACTCAAAACTCAAAAAGTCAAGAGGATACTTAGCTTGTGTTGCCAAAAGGAAAACACATATAATTTATTTGAGATATTGCACATTCAATTGTGTTATATAATTAGCTGGAAGACATGCATAAGCATGCTTAAAGTAAATGTTGTGACTGGTGAGATGCTGGAAGTTTGTTCATTTCAACTTATTCTTGTCCATCATGTTATGGATCATAAGATAATGGTTGAAGTATATGTGAGATACTATAAGTGCAATATCATCCCTTAAATGCTCTGATTAACATCTTGAGTTATGTACGGTAAAATTTGGATCGAGAAACTACTTCACACGAGTTTTGATCAAAATACAGTACTACGTGCTTGACACCTTTTAGAAAAAAGAAAATGGTATACATATGCACATAGCCTTACATATAAGATAAAACTACTAAACTATATCAAAGTGTAAGGAGTAGCTCAAGTGGTTAAAACTTCCTTCCTGGTGGCATATATAGTTGATCTTATGAATTCTATAATAAGCATTGCGATTTATATATTATAATTATAGTACCGTAAACTATCTATAACTGTAATAATCAATGTGATTTCTATATAAAAAAAATGATTGATATCTTACTTACATATTCATAACTTAGAGTATTAAGATTAAAAAGGGGTGTCAAAATCAATTTTACGACAGAGCGAAAACAGATTTAATAATGTAAGGGGTGGACGGAGTAATTACTTAGTCGTGAAAGTGAGTGTATGCAGAAGTGAAAAGCGCGTAAATTGATGAGAGAACACAGAAGAGAGAAGTGAAAATAAAGTAATCGAATTCGCACGTTTTCAGCCGGAAATTTGAGTAAATGCCCACGTGGCTACGCGGATCACACATTCACACTGATCTTTATTGAGTAGGTGGTCGTTGCAACTTTCTGACACTAACTACTATTGGTCTTTTTGCCAGTTTGCCACAATCAACCATTTTTATTGTTCTTAAAGGAGTAGTTTCTTCGAATAAGCAGTTGTAATAAGCAGCTATTGGTGTAGGAGTCCTTAATTTGATATCCACACTCCTTAATTTGATCAATCATAATGGCTCGCTCCTTAAATAATACCACCAATAGCATCTTTACGGATGATTAAGGAAATAGAAAGTTGACAAAGAGTAAACCAAAATGTCATAATGAAAACAGAATGTCCTGTATAACCTAAGTAATTATTAATTGCTTGAATTAGTTTGTCATTAAGAGTTTGTTTATGATGAGAGTGATGGATAATTCAGTTGGTAAGAGTTTCTCTCTCGATTCCAGGAGATCCTGAGATCGATTCTCACTTCGCCTATGTAGCTCCTTAACACTAAATAAAAAAATAAAAAAAAAATAAATAATGATATAAAATTAAGAATCTGATCTTTTCAGCTTTATTTCAGCTCAGCTCAATTAGTTCGATTCGGTGCAATTCCTAATTTCTTTCTCTAACAATCAAAGCTTTCACAAAAAGAATAAAACTAGTATTATGAATGCTCTTAGCACACTTACTACCTTCTTTAAGAGCCAATAATTTTGCAAAAAGAATTGTTGTATATGACTGCCATGAAAAAGTCCAAGCAATTTCTCCAATAAGAGTCTAAGGCTATGTTTAGCTTATTGACGCAAAGGTCACAACTTCAAGTTTCATCCACCCTCCTTTATAAGTAGAATTATTAGGCGCAATGTATAGGGGATCCAGGGTTGGGCTCTCGTGTGAGAAAGTGTGATAGAGTATATATAAAATATTACTGGACCTCAACTATTAGCTTAAACTTTTGGTTGAATAATGCTCTAATAATTTGAAGTTCTATTTTCTCTTATATGAATAAGTTGAATCAAACATAGTATTATGGAACTACATTAGAAATGCTATCAATGGTTTGACTTGGGTAAATACTAGGACAAATGAAGACCCAAAAACTGATAGTGTTAGTCCACAACTAATTGTCCATAGCAAAGAATAAAGTATGACAAATTGCCACTAAACAATCTTATCTAATAATTGCTCTTCCTTTATTTATTTTAGAAGTCACATAATTAAAATAGTGTATTTGTAACTAAACATGCTATGTTGTGGTAACGATTTGGACTGTGATATTTGTTTGTGGGATGGAAAAGATGATTAGATGGAGAATGTTACGTTTGATTTAAAAGATTGGGGGAATTGTAGGTCAAGATTTTAAGGTACCTTAAAGTCTAGAGGTTACTTACTAGTTACTACTATGATGATTCTATCATAAACTAAAAACAAATGACACAAATACTAATAATAGTAATTCAAAAAGTATGACTAAAAAAATTCAAAATTTCTTATCAAAAAAGAAAAAACTCTAGTTGTTTTGATCATAGTTGTTTAAACATCCGTGTATTTCAACTACAAAAAATAAGTTCTAAAATTTTAAAATAAATTTCATGTGCTCTATACAGTTTGTACTTCGTATAATATTTAAGTATTTTCCATCGGTTATTTAGTACTTAATTATAAAAATTACCCTAGAGTATAAAAATGTAATTTTTATCAAAAAATAAACTTTCTTTAAAATATTATCGTTAAGGGTCTTTTTATTTCAGCTTAAAATCGGTTCAGTTCAGTTCGACTCCGTTCATTTCGTTTCATCTCAGCTTAGCTCTTCTTTTATTTTGCTAATCATTAATTAATAAAAAAAACATTCAGTTCAGTTCTGCTCTAATCGGTTCAATTCAGTTCGACTCCAATCGTTCAATTCAGCTCCAATCAGTTCAGTTCGGTTATTTTCAGCTGAAGTAAACATGCCCTAACTCTATTATTTCCAATTCCACCCATTTCTTTTAAACTTTTTTTACATATATTTTATACTTGGAGGGAAATTTCTATGGCCACCTTTTACATGTACTAATATAGAGTGTGAATGATAGCTTATGTGGTAAAAAATTTCTTTTCAATTTTAGGTTATCCTGAGATCGATTCTCACTGCCTGCTCGTGGTTCCTAAACAGACACACAAAAAAGTACTAATATACTACGTATTCATTTAATTTGACATTTTCCTCAAACAATATAGTTACACTTATTTTACGATTCACTTTCTACAAAAGTTGGTTACATGGACAGAAAATGATCTATCCAGCAAAGTAGGAAAGGAAAACATCTACTCCGTGAATTTTTTCACAAACACAAAACACATTGTCTTAAAAAAAATAGATAAAAAGAGGCACATGTTACATTAGTTAGTGGTTGACATGACTTCAAAAGTTTTGTGCTTTTGATTATGTTGATGACCCAAAATTTTTTATGTATAGTTAATCCACATTTGGATGATTTGGAAAAGACAAGCAATATATAATATGTACAATAATTTTGATCAAATTATTTAACGAACGGTTATCATTTGATATTTTAAATGTTTTAGTTCACATTCTTTATATACTATAGCAAGAAAATGTTTCCATTGTCCATCAAATCTAACAACTTCAACTACCAATGTGAATGTTATTAATTACTAATGCATTAATTGTAACACTAATAAAATTATAAGGATGTTATTCGAAGATATCACACTATCAATTGATTGTGCGACGTAACACATTGTTGACAGACAAAAAATGATCTAAACAGCTATTAAGGTCATTAGCACATACAAATTTAACGCCAAAATCAATCAACTTTCGCCTTTAATAGAAGTATTATTAATACGATACTGATAAGTAGTAACATCAACAAAACAACAATTACGTAACCAGATTTAATTATACAAACACAACATCAGTCAAACATGCGACGCACCATTATAGACCCTAGAAAACTATCTAAACCAACTCTTTTGTGAATCATTGGCATTTGGCACATTTTACACCTACACTCCTCCAATCCTCCATAGTTAGTTAGAGGAAATCTAGAGCATCAAGTCATCATATTACCCGATTTGCCGGCCCAAAATTCTTCAAAAACCCCCCTTTTCTAATTTTCTTCTTCTTCTAATATTCATATCTTACCATTGACAATTCACTCACATCCCTCTCTTTCTCTCTCTTCTTCTTACCTGAAAATTTCAGCTCTCTAATTCATTTGGACACATGATTCATCTGACTTTTTCTCTCTAAAACTAAAATTCAATCATCAATTCACCACTCTCTTTTTTTTTTCAATTTCTTTAATTTTCAACTTTTCTTTTTCTTCCCATTAATTAGCTTAACTCCATAATCCCTGATCTAATTCCAAAGTTTCAATCTTTATAGCTTAAAACCCCCTTTTTTTTTGTTAGATTTTCAAACTTTTAGTGTTGAATTAAAAAAACCCTAGTCAAATCATTATCTGGGTATTGTTAATTTCACCTCAAAAAGCTGAATTAACCCCAAATTTGATCTTAACAAAAACTGGGTTCATTATTTATTTTGTTGATCTAATTCTAAAGTTTCAATCTTTAGACTTAAAACCCCCTTTTTTGTTCTTGAATTTGAAAAACCCTAGTCAAATCATCATCTGGGTATTATTAATTTCCCCCAAAAAAGTCGAATAAAACCCCAAAATTTGATCTTTGGGTTCAATAATCTCCTTTTTTTTTTTTTAGCAGAAAAAATAAAATGGGGATTTGTGCAAGCAAAAGCAAAGATTCAAAAACAGAACAAAATGGTGGTTATAGACCAACAAACGAAGTGAACCAATCAAAACAAACCACCCCACAACAACCACCTTCTGATGGACCACCAGTTCGAGTCCCAAGCCCGGTGAAGCCCGTCCAACAGCCCAACCCAAACACAATCCTTGGAAAACCCTTTGAAGATGTCAAAAACTACTATAACTTAGGCAAAGAGCTTGGCCGTGGTCAATTCGGAGTAACATACTTATGTGTAGACAAGGTCACCGGCCAACAGCTCGCGTGTAAGTCAATCTCTAAGAAGAAACTTGTAACGAAAGCTGATAAAGAAGACATGAAGAGGGAGATACAGATAATGCAGCATATGAGTGGACAGCCAAATATTGTAGAGTTTAAAGGAGCATATGAAGATAAGACTTCGGTTAATCTTGTAATGGAATTGTGTGCTGGTGGTGAGCTGTTTGATCGGATAATTGCTAAGGGACATTATAGTGAGAAAGCCGCCGCGAATATTGTTAGACAAATCGTTAATGTGGTACATGTATGTCATTTTATGGGAGTGATGCATAGAGATTTGAAGCCTGAGAATTTCTTGTTGTCTACTAAGGAAGAAAATGCTGATTTGAAAGCTACTGATTTTGGACTTTCTGTGTTTATTGAGGATGGTATATTATACTATACTATACTATACTATACTATACAGTTTTAACTGTTTTTTTCTTTAGTTGTATGAATTGTTGTTGGTGGTTGCTGCTATGGATTGGATTATTGTTTTTCTGTTAGGTTGTTAGTGATGATCGCCACATGGGATAACATTTTTGGTTCATGTAGTCGACTTGGCTTGACTTGACTCGATCCCTAGGAGGGGATCGAGTTGAGGCTTTGATTGATTGATTGTCAGTTGTGTTATGCTGTGTGTTTTTCTTTAATGTTTGGGTATAATATGTTTTTTTTAGGTTGCTTGCTTTAGTTTGAGAGATGGTGTTTGGATGATTCTTTGAGTGTGTAGACCATGTGATGTTGAGCACTTTTGTTGGTTATATTCTTATGCTTTTATGCAAGACTTCTTGAAGAATTTGTTTATCTTTCTTGTTTCCTTGATCCGTTGACTAAAATTTATCAATTTTATTGTTGTTGTTGATCTGTGATAGTTTATCTCAGTAAAATTTGATGATGTTTGTATGATCTTGACTTTGTGATTTGTTGATCTGAGTCTCTGAGATATGGGGTTGACTTGATTATCTGATAATTCTGTCTTTACACTTGTACAAGTTCACAATTTGTTGATTGAGATTGCGCGAATTCAAGGTCATATTTAAAGAGAGATGTTGAAACTATTTTGCTGAGGAGATTGATCTTTATTGCATCACATTTTGAGGGATTTCATTGAGTATTTCTTTTTGTCTGGGGTTTTAAACTTGGATACATTTTTTTTTTCTTTTGAGACCGATGCTGTGAATTTTTTGCCTAGTTGTTTGACTCAGATGTGTAAATCCATTTTTCAGGTAAAGTCTACCGTGATATAGTAGGTAGTGCTTACTATGTTGCTCCCGAGGTCTTGCGTCGTAGGTATGGTAAGGAGATCGACATTTGGAGTGCTGGAGTTATGCTGTACATTTTACTCAGTGGTGTTCCACCCTTTTGGGCCGGTAAAACTTTTTTTTTTTTTTTTTTTTTTTTTTTTTTTTGTAATATTTTAATCACTTTATGCAGATTGTATTCTTGATGCTTTTGCTATTTGCTTCTTATCTTTTTTATTTAGAGAGACGGAGAAAGGGATTTTGATGCTATCCTCAAGGACATATTGATTTGAAAGTAAACCTTGGCCATCAATCTCTAATGGTGCTAAGGACCTAGTGAAGAAGATGTTGACACAGGATCCGAAAAAGCGAATCACTGCTTCCCCAAGTTCTTGGTATGTAATTCTTTTCTCTTATATCAAGCAAACCGTGTTGTGTTCTATCTCTGCTGCTTAGTTTGCTGATGAAAGTTATCGATTGTTATTCTGTGTAACACATGTTTAATGTTTACTCGATGCCTTAACCTTGGTTCTACATCTTCCTTGAATGAGTAATTGAGGTGTTTGGTCATAAATGTCTGATTAATGTGGTGGTATGAGTGGAACTACGGAAGAAAAACATCTAAAAGTTAAATACTCGACACTTCAGTAGTTCGTATCGTGTAGATTGTTTTTTTGTGTCAATTTTTATAAAGTTGGTGGTAAGTTCCCCAGCTATTTAAAGGTCCTAAGGGCTTTTTCAAAATTTGATTACAAGACTGTGGCTACGTTTTTGATTTGCGTGAACGTGTTTTGCTCTCTCCCGTCTTTTGCTCTTTTTCTTCTTGCCGTTCTCTGGTCGTACGGCCAGAAGGGCAATCCCTCGCCTTCCCTTATTTGCATTGCCTTAATCCAGACAGTATAAACCCACAAACTCAGAGAACAATAAGGGTGGGGAGAGGGAGAGTGGACAGTCCTTGGGATGGGGGATAACTCACGTCTTGTTTTCCTCCAGGAGAATACCCGTCAGACCGTAGGATATAACCCGCTTACCGCTTAAGTACTGTGTGATTTGGCGTAACTGAATGAGAGGGGGGCAGGGTCCCCGTTCTTGGACGGCGGGGGCCCGCTTCCTCTTTCGGTTCTTCAGCACGGGATGGAGGGAGAGAGGCTCTCCAATTCCTCTGCTTTCAGATTAAATTGTTTGTGGAAGCCGTGGGTGCTGCGGTTCCCTCGGGAGGGGTCGTTATTCATGGGGCAGTACTTGTTGTTTGCGTGGCTTGGCTTTTTTTCGGTGACTTTTTTTCATCAAGGGGGGGCCGTCCATCACCGCTCCGCTGATAGGCTCAGCTTGTTCCCCGACGATTAAGGTCTTTTCAACTTCCTGATACCCACTTTAAGGTTTTTCGAGGTCCATTTTGTGGCGGTGTGTTGATTTTTCATTTGTCAATGTTGAGGAGAGCAAAAGGGGTCCTATTGCTGAGAGGGAGGGGGTAAGGGGTAGAAGTCTTGCTACTTCATCAGACCTCATATACCGCTAGATCATTACCCCCTCGTTTTTTCCCGGGCGCAAACCTGCTGTCCACGAGGAGGGGCCTTCGTGTATAGCTTTGTGGGTCTAGGGTTGGAGGAGTGGAGGAGGGGGAGGAGTTGCCCACAGAGGAGTTCGCAGAACGGGCGTGCTTCGTGCACTGAAGGATGTGAATTCGATGAGGTTCTTTCTGGTGAATGCGTCGGGCTGTGTGATTCTCACGGGCGGGGAGCATTCGTTGGGGACGCGCAGGTCGCAGCCTTGACTTTCCTGGGCCCGGTCACCTTGGTTCCTCTCTTCCTCGCCTGTCCCTGTGGAGAGTAGGAATTGTATTTCAGTTCATCAGCGCCATCCCTTTTCCGATGGAGAGAGGGGTCAGTACCCGGGTCAATGGTAGTCCGGCAAGACTAAGGGAGTCTCTACGGGGGGGGATGTCTTACGGAGGTGGGCCTACTTTTACTTGCTTCTGTCGGGACATTCCTCCCTTACTTGTCGGCTGTTGTAACCACTCATCTGGTGTGGCGGCCTTGTCTGTTCACCATCCCTGGCCAAACAGGAGAGAGAGGGGGGGACCTTCGACATCGCTGTGTCCCTCCGTGTTCTAGCTCTGGCTTGCGTCCCTTTCCCGGGGGAACATTGAGTTCTCACCGCCAGGGAAGATGGCGAGAAAGCTGAGAGAGATGACACTTGTTACATTGGTTAAGTTGTTATTGATCCCAAACGCAATTCCATTTTTCACAATCTTCCTTTACCCCTTGACTATTTCTTTCTACTCTTTCCCTCTTCCTGCTCTAATTAGGCTAATTTACATCTACATCAAATTATAAATTTGTAGATTAAACTATCATAAATGTATATTTCATAGTTTCCACCTGTTTCAAAGGGTGGAAAAGCGATGATTTGATTCCGTACTACAAACTTCCTTAGGAAAAAGAAAACCACTTGTTGTTTAAGCATCTGCTTATGGGTTTTATCAGCATATTTTGACTTTCAGTCTGATGAACTTCCACATTTCATCCAAGGTAGTTATGCTCCAGCCAAATAACCAGCAGTGACCATCTGAAATAGACGATAGTTGTTCCTGCTTTTAGACCCAGTTTTGATCGAGTCACTTGAGTGATGAATTTTCTTTCAGTTTCTCCTTTTGCTGTTATTAATCTGATTCTAATTAAAGTATCACAGTTATCACAACAGATGAACTAGAGTCAGCTATGCGGGATTATGGAATTGCTGATGATAGTTGCATCAAATATTTTTGGCGGAAGTAGACACTGACAACGTAAGATTTCTCTAACTCCTTGCTTTTCTGAATACTAGAAAACATGAATGCCTAAAGTTCACAATGTTTTACTTACTGTTCCAGGATGGAAATTAATTTTGACGATTTCGTTCCGATGATGAGAAGCGGAACCCAGAATCCAGGTGCCAAACTCATTTGATGTGTTTATACTCCTGCGGATCATCCCAGAATCCTACTGCAAGGTGATGGTCAAGGGACACTGTTGGTTGGAAAATCAGGCGTCCCAAGCAAATGACTAAGTCATATTGTGACCCATCGTTGGGGCATGGTTGGCAGTCGAGTTTATTGTAAAAAGTTTGTGCATACACATTATCCCTGGGAGTGGTGTTTTGTTTTCAAATTTGAGTTGGAAGATTTTTGGACATGTTGAAGATTTTCTGTATTGTGCTCGGAGAAACTAACGGGCTCTACTTGTGGTACATATGTTTCTAGCTGTTGGGCTACTAATTGCCATAAGGAGAGATATATGTGTTTTCTATAAAGCCTCTCAGAGGATCCATTTGTAACTATATGTTGATGAAACCTTATTTTTCCCAATGTTTATTGTGAATTTTCACTCCAGAAAATATTATTATCTTGAAAATTACGGGTGTCTGAAAAATGGATGTTCGTCCGCTCAATGCCAAATTCTCCTGAGAAGGAGAGTCCTGCCCATAACACCAGTGGTAATATGTACGATACCAGTTTCTAAATTCTCCACAATAAATTCATTGCACTCTTCTGAAATTATAGATGGTAAAACAGAGAAACAGACCAAGTGAGTTGGAGGGTACAGTCAAGACCCATAATAGATAATGCTAGTATGCAAGAGCAAATGCATTAGTGCCACTGCCCTTGCTATGGAGGGAGGATAGCGTTAGACTTGAAGTGTCAACAATTGTCGAACATCCATCAGATATCAGTTCATTACTTTAAATGTCATAAACCACAGGTTCGTGATGCCTACTGATAGGCGACTTATAAATTAGGTTCTTTACTATATCATAACACCATAACACGTTAATTTCATTCATGATCAAAGTTCGAATCTACATGAATGACCTGACTATTATAATCTTAACTACTAATGCTGATTCCTGAATCCTCGACTAATAAGACCAAAAGAACATAAGCTAGCTTTAATCAATTTAATTACGTTTACATAGGATTCTGTATGTAATTTCAATTGCTCGAACGTTCTTGAAAAGGCAGAATCAGAAGGCAAAGTAAGGAAACTTTGAATGAGATTCAAAACAAATCCATTTTATTTAATAGTCGAAGTTTGTAAGCTGAATACATGACACATAACTGCCATCCATGGATGCATTAAGCTAATACACAAGAAACGAAGTAATTCAAACCACAAACATCAAACGTTCAAATGAACAACTAAAAAACAGAAATCAAACTACAGCAGCAACTCCAAGACCATAATTCAGCAAATCTTCTTTGTATCACATCAGCACAAAGCAATTCAAAGCTTAAAAACCATGAATCTTGATCTGATCTTTCTTCACGAGGCGAGCCTGAACAAGGAAATTGGCAACCTTCTTCGCTGATCACCTTGCAGCTGAATAACCTCCCTAGCTCCTTATCTTGAACCACATTCCCATTACACGCAAAACTCCTTCTTAAGGTCTTTCAGTATCTTTTCGTAACTGTAATCTTTTTTCAGGCCTTGAACAGTTGTCAAGCTTTTCTTGCCATTCCTCTGTTGAATACGAATATGCACATACTCTTTCGCTCCAGGAGCTTCCGACTCAGCCTCAGAAAATGGGTCTAGAGCAGCGGAATCTGAATGTCGATATCAACCATGTACCTTGCTTGTTGTGAACTTGTAAACGTTCCGAAGATTGTTTGTTTCTTTTAAGTGAACTGCAATCAGAGTAAAATTCAATATTTAGAAACAGATACAATAGAACCATTGATATCAATAAACATAAATATGTCCACAAACAATCAATAATTCACAACCTATTCCAAAACCCTAAACGGAAAACCCTATGTTCCGAACTCAAGTTCCGAGTTTAAGCACCCACAATCAAATCACAAATCGACGATGATCATAAACTAAAAACCAAAACTTATCTTTTTTTTAGAGAGATCAAATCACACAATTAACAATCATCGAATTACGATTACATAAATCTTCCGTATTTATCAATCGATCATAAATATTCAAAATCAATTAAGAATTAAACATCAAGAACAAATTACAATCACCTAAACATTCATATCATAACTAACACAATCAAACAATCAACCTCAAAACCCTAACAAAACACATGATTATAATTAACTTCATAATCAATATCAATAATCATATATACATACATGAATTTAACATCATGATCAACAAACACATGATCAATCAAATCAAAACAAAATCAAAATCAAACAATAACATGAAAAAAAAAACCTAAAAAACTATAATCAATTTAATCATAACTAAATCAATCGACGATCATATGCAAACCTTCAACACAAAAAACATACAATTTAATATTCAAATAAAGAAAAATTCACTTCAAATCAATAACATATGCAATTAAAAACTAAATTAATTAAGATTAAATGTGAAATTAAGAAGGAATTTTTACCTTTTGAAGAAAACTTGCGTAAAAACAAAAACCAAAGACTTGTTAATGGAATAACCTTCTTTTTTGGGTCTTATTTATAGAGCTATTTTAAAGTCGGTTAATAAATTATGCACATAATAAATAAATTAATTAAAATAATTTGTTGTAGTTGCGTAATAAAAGTTAACTGTAGTTAACGGTGTAGATTCTTTTGAGTAGTTTAAGTGCAAATCAACGGTGGGAGATGTTTAGATCGACGGTTGATGTTGAGTTTTAGAGATTAATGTATTTAGTTAAGAATTTATCTAATGTTAATACGTCATAATTAGGGGGGATGAACGCAATTTGGGGGGATAAAAGTGGGGCCCAATGGAGAGACAACTAGACAGGAAGTGATTTAGATAACGCGTCGAATCAACGCACTCGTGAAAGGCAATCCTTCCCTAAAAAAATAATAATAATAGGCTATCCTAACTTAACTTTTTTGGGTGAGGTTAGTGCATTGTGGGTCCCACAGAAGAATCCGGAAGTTGATGATCAATGGATCATGACATCAACCTATCCTGATATCATCTTGGTTATCGGGGTTTCGTGTTGTGTCATGTATGTCTAATCGAGTTCTCTTTACTAGTGAATATATGTGTAATTTGTCAATTAAATATGTGGTATCATTATTATTATTTTTTTAAGGTGCGTTCAGAAAATCCTATGTAGATCTATGGAGTGATACATTGTAACAACCGAAAAACTTGATGAACCACCAAATTTAGTTCATTAAGACAATCCTATTCAATCATGATATCTGACCATGCTTCCTTGTGCTTACTCATTTTAGTCTCAGTTAGCTTCACTCGGCCCAAAGTCAAAAGTTCAAGTCCACACTCGACCCTAAACTTATAATCATTATCCGTGATTTGACCAATCCTTATACCATACTCCCATGAGTACAATTAGCAAATATACCCCCCTTCCCAAAACGCTATGTTTCAGACTTTTAGAAACCACCTATATATACATAGTCTTTTTTTCCATAATTTTTGCTATTTTGGCTGTAATTTTCTCTCTCCTCCAACAATCAATTTCTCACTCTAAAAAACTACAACAATGGAAGATTCAACAACATTATACGCAATTGAAGAAATAGACAGAAATATGCAGATTTATACGATTTTGAAGCAGAGACAGGTTTGGATTTAAATCATTGTGTGATATTTTTAGGCTATTGTGAATATTAGATTGATAATTACTAGAATTAAAGATTAGAATTCATATTCAATTTCAAAATTGTAATGTACTTAATTGATAGTGAAAATTCTATTTCATGAAATTAGTTTGATGAAATTATGCATGTTTTAGGATTTCGACTATAAATATTGCTGTAATATCCATAGATTTATGAATAATATTCATTTAACCTAATTTTTGATATGAATTTTGCTATATAGGATTCTGACTATGAATATTGGTATAATTTCACAGTTTTATGAATATATTCATTGTATTCTTTAACCTAATTTTTGAATATGAATTTTGTTGTTGTAATAGGATTCTGACTATGAATTTGGTGTAATATTCATAGTTTTATGAAAAATATTCATGGTATTCATTAACCTATTTTTTGAATATAAATTTGGCTGTAATATTCAAATTTTTTTACATAATATCATTGTTCATATATATATATGCAAAAATTATGTTATCATCTATTATGAATGTTTTTTTCATTATGTTCATGGAATTTGTTACAGTGGGGATAGATATTGCGATTGTTCATGGGTGGGATATCTTATAAGTTAGGGTTCGTGTAGGAATGAGTTACAGTGTTGACAGGGAATGATAATATTGGGACTTAGTCAAGCTCTAAATATCAACTTGTGCAGGTGACAACCAAAATTCAATGAAAGTGTAAGAGAAGCGAAAACGAATGAAATGTCAGGACGGGTCTGCAGCATGAGAGGTGACAGAAATGGGGGGTGCGAAGAGGGTTTTGATTTGTATGTATAATACATAGTCAGAATATTTTAGGCATCAGAAAAGATTAACAGGACGGAAAGGTGCAAGTGAGATAAATAGAAGTAGTGGGCTATGCTGAGGGTCGGACATTGATGAACGGCCAAAGATGAACAAATGATAGCCCACAAAGAACCAAGAACGATGATAAGTTGAGGAGCCTACCGACTAACAAGTGTGGACCTGCAAGTTTCAATTGAAAATTATGGTCAAATTTTTTAGATCGTTATGTTCAATGAAGCATGTTGGCAGAATTATTGTGATAAATGGTGATGGATGTCTAATTTTATGTGTGATGTCACGATTTTATTTTTGAAGGTAATTGTGCAGGGGGAGGTTTCAGGGTGATGGAGGGGAAATACTGGTCTAGTGTGGCGGGTAGGAGTAAGTGGTAGGGGGCGGGGGAAGTGACAGCACAAGGTGCGGTCATAAGTGTTGATGAAATAACCTTTTGCAGGGATTTGTGGAAGTGATTGCAGTAAGGTGCAGGAGGTTTTATAGGCAGGGTAATCTATGGTTTATGAACCTATTATCTACAAAGAATAAGAGTTACTGGTGATAGAGTGTGAATAGTTAACCTTTTGGAGAACCTTGGGTTGGCAGAGGGAACCATGAGCAAACGTAAGGCTGATCCGCTAGGAGCACTAAAGAGTTCGGGTTACGAAGAATTCAAATTACCAGTGATTAAGGTTATTTGAGGGGGGGGGATTACAGACAACTGGCATGGAAATCGCAAACAGGAATGTATACTAGTGTTAGGAAGTGTAGATCAAAAGGAATATTTTGTGCGTTGGGTATATATGAATGTACAGATTCGTTAAAAAGAATATTACATTCTCAAGAAGTGAATAGTTACGCAATAGAATAAAATATAGTAGGTGAGAGATGTGGCATGTTACATTCTTAAGGAAATTCTTGAAATAATTATGCAAACCAATTTATTGATCAAAATATATCTGAATCGCACATGTGAATATTAATTGTTCAAAGGATATTAGCTATAGCAATGAATATTAGTTGATCAAATTGTATGGTCAATTACAACGCAGGTAAAGGAAAAAGTTTGAACTGCTAATATGATGAAAACAGTTATAATTTCTTTTGGAGTGATATGAAAAGAGATAGAAGCCTTTGGAGACATTTATATTTACACTAATATTGAAATAAAAATGTTGGAATAAGATCTTGCACATTTTTGGCAATGAATCACCACAAGCCAATGTAATGTTCGAATGGGATTTGGCTAAATAGAAATTGAATCTTTGATTTGACGCTCGAGTCATTTCTCTAGCTCTAGTGTGAAGAAAATCTCTCTACAACAATCATGATCAATCAATGCTGGCAATGCTGCTGCTATATCAACTGTATTCCCACCACAATATGTCATAACTATGCACAGACATATTAGTAATAACATCTTCAAATATACAATTATAATCATCACCAATTCAAGTCACCAACAATTTAACGTAGTAATAAGTAAATTTTATCAAAACAGTGTCTGTTATCCTAAATAACAAAATATTTTAAACTCTTCAATTTACGGCTTTATCTTTTCCGGAGTAATATTTCAACAAACTTCATGACGTTCTTTAATACCACCTCGGGGTCACGTTTCTCTTTAGCTTTGTTCCTTTTGATCACTATTCTACTTCTTTCATACTTCTTTTCCTTCACAACGCTGAATAATACAATGTAAAACAACACTCAGTATAATACATAGCATGCGAAAAAACATTACATGATGAAGAAAATAGAATAGTGCTTTGTAGAATAATGAAATTACCATATTTGCTTTAATTGCTTCCCTTTGTCCTCACAGGTGTACTGTTTACTCACAGCTTTGAGTATTTCTGGGTCGATAACAACCAAAATTCGCCATTGCTCCACGAGTCCCACCCTTTAGCCTTTGAGGTTGAATCTATGAGGTCTACTTGAGCCTTAATGCAATAAACGTAATTGAATGTTGGAAATCAATAAGCTGCTTAGAAACTCCATAAGTTTGTAGAAGAGTAAAGAGCGAGTGTAGGCTTTTTCCAAATATGAATATTACACCTCAATTCAAAATGAATAATACCTAGAGTAAGAAAAATGATATTACACGTCATTGCGAAAATTAATGTTACTAAGGAACAAATGTGTTTACTAAAAAAAATGAATATTACAAAGAAAAGGAAATCATACTTCATCCCTTTTCCATAACATTTCTCAGTACTTTATGAACATTGATGAAGGAGATGCAGCGTCATCGCCTTTCGCTACTTTGTGTCCTTTGTCTTGCTGTGCAACCATTTCTCCTAAAATTGTCTCTTCTTGTTGGCGCTTGAAGTTCTACAAAAAAAAACAAAGATGTCAGGAGTTACTGGGGTGCTTCTTGGAATTACTTGATAGTTCATAATATTAAACAAAAAAAAAACGCATGCAAAACAACTTAAAAGACAAAATTAGCAAATTAAAACCAAATTCGCTAAAGAAAATAATACATACACTTTATCACAATTTTGTGTCTTCGCCATAAAAGCAAAACACAAATGCAAAAGTCAAATCAAAAGAAAAATAGAACAAAGGTTGATGAATCAACAAATTACAGTAAATTCAAATACTGAATTGAAAGTGTTAGAGAGAGAAATGAAAACCAAATAAGGAGAATGAAACAAATGAAATATTTTTTTTATATATATTGAAAAGTTTGAAACAACAAATCAGAGATGGAGAAAGAACGCTATAGATGAAGGGGGGGGACCTCATGTTATGTTTGCTCACATCATTGCGTGAACCACGCTCCCAGAGTATAATT